>CAKOGZ010000106.1:0-24625 GCA_934045905.1 Leuctra nigra | reverse complement strand
CAAAGTAGTGCAGACTTTTGGCACACACTCATCTAATGGTCTAGGTAACACAGTGATTGCAAGTATCAACCCATCTTACTTTTGTGTTCAAGGGTGGTAATCCTGTTGAATGCACAATGTACATCAATGGATTACTCTTATGGAAGATCAGTGAATTAGTATTGTATTTGCTTAGCGCCTTACTAAGTCGGAGAATCATCAGTTCAAGGTCATCGTCATCTCAAATTGAAGCATTTGAATGGCAAAGAAAGTTTTAAATCTCACACTAGCTTTGGTATAAGCTACACCATCTTTCACATTAAATCGACCATTGGGAACTTGAATATGACATTAACATCCTCGATTTGCACACCGATCACTGCTTGCGGCCATTTTTACCTGGTTTGATCGTTATTTACAAATTCTTACAAATATTATAGCCAGTGATGATTTTAGACATTTTATTCGGGGGGGGGGGGGGGGGGGGGGCTAATGATAAACATGAGTGCAAAATAGTCCGCGAAGGAACTACTTTCGTCATGGGGAGGGGGGGGGGGGGGGGATTGCGACAGCCAGAAGGCCCGCAGGGCGTTATTTAGAATTTAAACCAGTTAAAAGTGGGGGCTTTAATATGCACAAACCGAAGCAAAAACCCTTTAATTGTTGCCCTGCAGGGCATTTTTTTGAATATAAACATTTTTAAATCGATTCTGGAATCCTACACTTGTCAAATTGCATCAAATAGCTCTCTATTTTTCGTTTTAATGAAAACATAATTTAAGAATTTTGTTTCTATAGATCGTTTTGTCTCTGTGCTCGGGGGGGGGGGGGGGGGGGGGGCTGAGTACCTTGTCGGGGGGGGGGGGGGGGGGGGGGGGGCGGGGGGCATGCCTGAAATCATGACTGAAGCGTTTCTTTACCTGAGCATGCCGTCTGGCTCTCGCGCTCTCTTCTAGATCGAGCGTTGGAGGGAGGGAGTTCGACGGACTCCGGTCCCTAGAGTGACGGCGACGACCTGTCGGTCCACCGGAATCTTCGCCGGAAAGCTGATCCGCAGAAGACGAGCTGTATTCAGACGATGAGCTGCTTTTTAGAGACCGGTTCGTCAGAAGCTCAATTAGTTGAAGCTCCTGTGGCACCCCCATGTAGCTGTCACTGGATGGCATCATTTGAGCTGTTGATACAATATCGTGAAGGATTAGCAATATAATCACGGTCTTCTGTAAATTTCCACAAATTTGTAAAGAAATTCGAATTTCTAGGAGACCGTTTCACCAGGAGGCCAAGTCTTGAAACTTACGCTTTCAGGACGCAAACGCTCTCGGACGTCATAAAGTCCCATTTACTGTAAGAGTGATCGCCATTGAAACATAAAGTCAACCAACTTATTTGATTGTCATCCAGCAATCTATTGGAAACAATTTATTAACATTATAATAATTATTACAGATATTATACAGTCATAAAACCTTATTCAAAATTAAGTTTAACAGTTACAGGTAGATTTCAAGGTCATCATTCTTACAGTAAATGGGACTTTATGACGTCCGAGAGCGTTTGCGTCCTGAAGGCGTAAGTTTCAAGACTTGGCCTCCAGGCTAACACAATTTTACCTGTCTGCACTTTTCAGAAGGAAAAACGTAAAAATAAAGCAGTAATATCCTCTCTGTGAAACATCCACGAACGTATTACATTTAAAAATGTTAGATTTTTTTTGCATCTGATATATGCTATATAAGTTTAATTCAAAAAATTCTATTGGTGAGAAAAAAGCTTTTTTTTAAATATCAGCATGACTTTATTCGTATGGTCGCAATGTTTAACTGAGAGTAAACCTGTACCCAGAAAAAACACTCCGTGTAAAAATACCAGCCAAGTCTCTTTAACTATAAAAAAAAATAGAAGAAATCTAAAAATTCAGCACTGAAAAGGAGTGATATCAAAAAAGGAGCCAAGTCAACGAATTTTCCAAATTTTAATCGTACCATTGAAATAAAAATATCAACCCCCGAGAAATACTTAAAAAAAGGACTTGGCGCATCGTTTTTTTAAAGACACTTTTCTATCCTAAAAGTATAGGAAGAACTCTACAAGTATATTTTCCTGAGTATATCACATTCATTATCGACGAATCATACTACGTTTTAATATAACTAGTACTCTTACCTACTGGCAGTTTTGGTATTTTGTCAATATTCAGAGGAAATAAACGGATAAACGAATAACGAATAAACGGAAGCGGCCTAGTCTATTCGTTATTGCCACTATTTCTAGGGTCATATTAATCAATCATACTTCTCAATATCGTGACTGAGGGAAATAGCGAAAGCGCTCATTACAAGAAGGCCGTCAATGAGATTTGTATAAGTGACTAGTGCACTGAGCCATGCTGCTCAAATAATTACTGACTAGATTTTTATCTAAAGTAATACGTTATGTAATTTATGAATTTTTTTGGTATAAAATGTTAATTAATAGCAATTAATTACACGGCGAGAAGGTTCAAAGTATAATGCTGTAGTAGGTATGTTGATGTACCCACAAAACTATAGGTACCTACCAATCACAAACACAACTGTTCTGTATTTATTGCTTGTAAGACAATGCCATGTTTCTTTGCGTACTTATATTTAAATTTAAAATATTTTACAGAATGTTCAATATTTAATTTGAAAGTTTTGTCCCAATTTTTCTCGGCATTTCTGAACTACGTAGTATGTGAGTGGCATAAGCTTAAGAATAGAAAAATGTCTTTAAAAAAACGATGCGCCAAGTCCTTTTTTTAAGTATTTCTCGGGGGTTGATATTTTTATTTCAATGGTACGATTAAAATTTGGAAAATTCGTTGACTTGGCTCCTTTTTTGATATCACTCCTTTTCAGTGCTGAATTTTTAGATTTCTTCTATTTTTTTTTATAGTTAAAGAGACTTGGCTGGTATTTTTACACGGAGTGTTTTTTCTGGGATATCACTTCTTTTGTTAGTTTATTCATACAGCTTGTAGCACATGTCCGAGCAGGGACTAATTTCTTTAAAAAAATACGCCTCAACCGATTTGGTTACTATGAAAAGTTGCGTTTGGTATAAGATGAAAATGATTATCCAAGATTAAGAAGAATAGCTTAAGTTTCGTTATAATCGATCCAGCCGTTTTCGATACATGACGTCACTTCCGGTTTTGAAATAGCGGCCGAATTCCGGTATAGGTAATAAGAAAACAATCTAGTTTTATCTAGTTGATACCTTCATGGACGACCATCTGAATTCCTAATCCCTATATTTCCGTAAAATCGGTCATGCCGTTTGTAATATATGACGTCACTTCCGGTTTCATTTAGTGGTTCCTGCCGCCATTTCCGGTACCATTAATTTATTTATTCATTTTTCACAATTGATTTTTCAAATAAATAGCAGAATGAATACGCAGGAGCTAGTTCAGTTGCAATCGGTACAGGCGTTTTAGATATATGACGTCACTTCCGGTTTCAGGAATGGCGGCCGAGAACACTGCTACCTTAAATATATAAATTGTATTGTCTATGTTACAATGTAAGTTAATTATGTACGTATTTTAAGTATAATTTGTTGAAATAAGTTAAATATTGCGTATTTATGACGTCACTTCCGGTTTAGAAAATAAGAAAATAATATTTTTTTATTAATACTTCATATAGATGACCATCTAAATCGAATGGCGCTAATTTCGTTCTAATCGGTCCAGACGTTTTTGAGTTATGACGTCACTTCCGGTTTCAAAATGGCGGCTTCCGGTTGGTTTTATAAAAAAGCACCTCAGACGCCAAAAGTGCACATGTGGTAAAAATTTCAGGTCGATCGGTTCAGCCGTTTAGGCTGTGGCGGTGATAGCGACGTTTCGTGATATCATCAGAATCATCATCATCTTCAGAATCAGAAAGTGGTGTAATTTCACTGTTTTCTCGGTCCTCTAGCGCGCAAATGGCATAACCTATTGTTCCCAAATTTGGTATATGTAGTGGGGTGGGCCATAGCTCGAAATTAAGATATTTCGCAACAATGTGAGATTTACCAATTTTGAGATCCAGTAGGCCGAAAATGCCATGTTGTTGCTTACAGTAAAAGTGTTTGGTCTGCTCCTCAGTTTATTAGGCATTTACGGTATGTTGAGTGACTGTGAGTGTATAGTACGACTTGGCTGGGTGGAGCGACCGCTCCACTAGATAACTTTGAAGTGATATATCTCGAAAATTAGTTCACGTTGACCACTTTTTCTTGCAACATAGTGACAAATAACAGTGTGCACGTGCGTGGTATTGTTGTTTGTGAGATTCTACATACCCTCTCCTTGTTCTTCTCGTAGTCGCCGAGCGCTGATATTGCGCGCAGGAACCTGCAAATTTAACTGGTCTTAATAAAGCCACGTAGGTACAGTCACGTTCATTAATTCACAGTCGAGACTCGAAACAACCCAAATTGCATAGAGGTCATTTGGAATGATGTGCATATGTCAAATCAAACTGAAAATAATAAATATTATTCAAAATATATTGCTATCATTTGTGTGAAAATTTCAATACATTTGGATTGAAAGAACGAATGTTACGGTATCTTGAAGTTAAGCTTAAACGCAGAAACTCGAGACAATTTCACGTTTTGAAATTATCTTGTGTAAGAAAACTAGTGAAATACCTCTGCTTTTAAGCTCAACTTCAAGAAACCACAACTTTTGTTCTAATGATCCAAATGGATTGACATTTCTACACAATCGATAGCAATTTATGTTGAATAATATTTTAAATTTTCAGCTTGAATAGCTGAGTGTTTTTTTTAGTGGTTTTGAAGAAACAACGTCCCGGCCATTAGCGGTTTTCTGAACACGCGCTATTTGTACACGTAATCGAAGTTTCGAGAACAAAATTCTAGCAGCTGTAACTTTTTTCCCACAAACGTTATGTATTTCAAACTTTCACACATCAAACCTTAGTATGTTGTTTATATTAAGTGAAATTTTCAGTACGATTTGTGCAGTAGTTTCGTCACAGCGATGCCTCGCCAAATGTGCGTTTTTTTGGGCCACCCGGTATACGGTCATCTGTGTACTGCGGCTTGCCAGCCAATGCGAGCTAATAGGGGCCCCTAGCTGGCTTCTTTTGAATGTGACCCTACTCTGTTCTGTGTTTTGTAGACTTTTCTATTCTTATACCAAAGCTAGTGTGAGATTTAAAACTTTCTTTGCCATTCAAATGCTTCAATTTGAGATGACGATGACCTTGAACTGATGATTCTCCGACTTAGTAAGGCGCTAAGCAAATACAATACTAATTCACTGATCTTCCATAAGAGTAATCCATTGATGTACATTGTGCATTCAACAGGATTACCACCCTTGAACACAAAAGTAAGATGGGTTGATACTTGCAATCACTGTGTTACCTAGACCATTAGATGAGTGTGTGCCAAAAGTCTGCACTACTTTGCTGTCATCTAGTTTTTCAATGCTCTGCTAAATTTTAAGCAATTGATTGCCATGGCAACAACTAATAACATTCCTTGAATGACCATTTAAACATAATATTGTGTTATCATAGTATTGTAAATCTAAGCCCGTCACTGATAGATTCTCATTAAAGTTGGAAAAACTGGATACATGAACGTGATAAGTCCAACGCACCTGTCTCGTGGTCGGCCGCGGGGTAGAATCACCCTCAATTGGTGGCAATTCATTAGTTGCCGTCGAGTTGTTAAACTGGAGCGGCATCGTTATATACTGCTCTAGAGTTTACGGGACGAACTGTTCCGTCTTCCTCCACAAGTCGCTGATAGATGGCAGTGGTTCCTTCTTCAGCGAGTTGCGTGGTAGGACGGGCCTGTCACGATAAGGGAAAGCAGCAGGCGGAGGGTACTTAGCGGGTTTTTGCCATGAATGACCAATAGGTGGCAGGGGGTCCTTCTTCAGCGAGTTGAGTGGTAGGACGGGCCTGTCACGATAAGGGAGAGCAGCAGGCGGAGGGTACTTAGCGGGTTTTTGCCATGAATGACCAATAGGTGGCAGGGGGTCCTTCTTCAGCGAGTTGAGTGGTAGGACGGGCCTGTCACGATAAGGGAGAGCAGCAGGCGGAGGGTACTTAGCGGGTTTTTGCCATGAATGACCAATAGGTGGCAGGGGGTCCTTCTTCAGCGAGTTGAGTGGTAGGACGGGCCTGTCACGATAAGGGAGAGCAGCAGGCGGAGGGTACTTAGCGGGGTTTTGCCACTAATGACCAATAGGTGGCAGGGGTCCTTCTTCAGCGAGTTGAGTGGTAGGACGGGCCTGTCACGATAACGGAGAGCAGCAGGCGGAGGGTACTTAGCGGAGTTTTGCCATGAATGACCAATAGGTGGCAGGGGGTCCTTCTTCAGCGAGTTGAGTGGTAGGAAAGGGAGAGCAGTCGGAGAGGAGCGTGCGGGGTTTCTCCCCGAATCTCTGATTGGCGGCAGTGCTTCTTGCTGCCAAGACTTGCGAGGATGGACGGGAATCTTCAGCGACGAGCTCAGTGGCCCCGCGGAGGACTGCAGCGTCAGAGGGTCGAGTAACTGGACGTCGCGAGCCCACTGAACTAGCTCCTGTCGATTCATTCTGCAATCTATTTGAAAAATCAATTGTGATAAATAAATATATATTTAACGGTTCCGGAAATGGCGGCAGGAACCACTAAATGAAACCGGAAGTGACGTCATATATTGAAAACGGCATGACTGATTTGACGGAAATTACTGCTAATGAATTCAGAAGGTCATTCATGAAGTATCAACTAGATAAAACTTGATTGTTTTCTAATTACCTATACCGGAAATGACGTCATAAATATGCTTAATGACGTAATTAATATGCTAAATGACACTAAATTCACCACTTTATACTTTTAAATAGATATTTAGTAAACATCAATTGTAAATAATTATAAATTCAAGATTGCAGTGTTCTCGGCCGCCATTTTCTAAAACCGGAAGTGACGTCATATATCGAAAACGGCTGTACCGATTGCAACAAAATTTTTGAAATGTGTAGGACTAATAATTATGAATTCAAGACGACATTATTTTCGGCCGCCATTGTGAAAACCGGAAGTGACGTCATACATCGAAAACGAATGTACCGATTGCAACCAAATTTTGGAATTTTTAGGACTAATAATTATGAATTAAAGTTGACTTTATTTTCGGCCGCCATTTTCAAAACCAGAAGTGACGTCATATATCGAAAACGGCTGTACCAATTGTAACCAAATTATGCAAATATTAAGGACTTACAACTATGAATTCAAGACGACATTATTTTTGGCCGCTATTTTAAAACCGGAAGTGACGTCATATATCGAAAACGGCTGCAGCTTATTTATGCAATTATGTTGCACTTATAGTATGAATTCAAGGCGGCAGTATTATCGGGCGCCATTTTTTAAACCGGAAGTGACGTCAGATATCGACAACGGCACGACCGATTGTAACGAAACATAGTTCTTCTTGGATTATCATTTTAAGCTTATACCAAACGCAACTTTTCTTAGTAACCAAATCGGTTGAGGCGTTTTTTTAAAAGTAATTAGTCCTTCTTCCTCCGACATGTGTTACAAGCTTTATGAATAAACTAACAAAAGAAGTTATATTCTTGAAAAAAACACTCCGTGTAAAAAAGGCAGCCAAGGCTCTTAACTTTAAAAAAATCTACATCGAAAAGGAGTGATATCAAAAAAGGAGCCAAGTCAATGACATATCCAAATATTTAATCAAATCTTTGAAATAAAAGTATAAACACCGTGCCACGCCGGCGTCGTCGCCTCGGGCAGAAATAACCAGTGCCGGGCTAGCAACAGCTGGAGATGGGTGTGGGCGGGTGATCTCGTGGTAGTTGACAAAGAGAGAGACACGACATGAGCGAGAGCAATAGGATCAGAACTAGGTGCTAGACTATCAAGACATAAGGCTGTGATGTCCAGTTGACATTAATTATGGTTTTATTACATAACCTCAAGTGAGGAATAAATGAACAGTCAAATAAACACAACATACAAATGATCAGAATGAGATAACAGATTACCGGGGGTTTGACCTCCTCGCGTAAATTGACTCTGTGTACAAAACAGGTCGTTACCTCATCAGCTGTGTGCCTGGAGGCAACACAACACATGCAATTGAATAAATAGCAAATAAGACTGATACAATACAATGATAAATATAACGACAGTGCAATGTTGCTTGCCGAACTGATTCGGACTTTTACTAGTAATTAAAACAACTCGTTACTTACACTTCTTGATATGATGCTCGCCGAACTACTTCGGACATTTACATAAATAGAATTCGTACAGACGACGTTCTAAGATTACTGGACTTACTTAATACAATGTTGAATTTAGATAGGTTTGATGATCCGAAAAGGGTGCCCTTTCCCTGACTGACGACGACCCGCGGAGACAATCCAAGTGTGGCCACACTAGATTGTTATATATATAAAATACGTGACAACAAAATGCATTATCTTACTTGCACTCGCTATCCATACATATGATATCCAGACAACATAATGATTCTGTTTCATAACTCTAGATTGAACCTTAAATAGGGACTGGACGACCAGACCACTACGTTATATCCGCTACAACTCAGCGTTGGTTTCAATCTACATTTATACACTACTCACGCGGCGATGTGAAGTCGACGATTGAACCTTAAATAGGGACTGGACGACCAGACCACTACGTTATATCCGCTACAACTCAGCGTGGTTTCAATCTACATTTATACACTACTCACGCGGCGATGTGAAGTCGACGACGGTCAGCCAGAGAAAGAGAATGAGCTCAGGTCGCCGATCCGCGAACTCGACTATCATTGACCATTGCGCATGACATCTTTTCTGCTCTAGGCGACCCTCCAAATATGGGTACAAATGCCGGCTAATGGTAACGACTTGACGTTGGCGCCAGCGCCGAATTCAAACCGTTACAACCGAGAAATACTTTACAAAAGGACTTGGCGCATCGTTTTTCTAAAGACATTGGTCTTTTCATAATCATATGCCATTTATATAAACCGTCAGAATTTTTTGAATAATAGGGACACATCTTTCAATTACATATTAAATACCTACTGTAAAATATTTTCTATTTGAATAGGTACACGATGAAACGTGTTGCCTATGTTTGTAATAAATACACAATAGTTATCTTCGTAATATTGTTTCGTGGACAACATATTAATTAAGTCTCATGCGTTATACCTTCTCATCATGAAATAAATTTCTATTAATCCGCATTTTATATCAATACATTTCACAAAGTACACAGTGACGGCACATTGAATTTCTTTAAAAATTTTAACTTTATACACTTGACAATTCAAAAATATATAATAGTGTTCCATAGATCGTATCCATACTCGTATCATGTACTTGTCAAAGGATACAATAAAAAATACGCATACAAATACAAATAGATAGTTAGAATTATTTGACAACGTTTCATGATTTCCCTCAGTCAAGATCAAATTATGAAAAGATACCTTTACTATAATATCACTATATTAACAGTGCTATAAGAATAGGCCCACTTCCTTGTTATTTAATTCTTCCACCATATTAATTATCTATTACAACATGAAATCTTTCTTCGATCGCTATTGACAAAACTATAAAATAGCCATTACTAAAAGTAGGTTGATTCATAGATACTGGCTCTAATAGAAATAAGAAAATGTAGCTACGTGTAAATTTCTGTCCCTTTTGGATATCTAGTGGAGCGGTCGCTCCACGCCAGCCAAGTCGTACAGCGCGCACACTCACACAAAACACCGTTCAAACCTACCTAAAGGCTGGAGCAACCCACTTTTACTGTAAGTATCAAAGTGGCATTTTCGGCCTACTGGATCTCAAAATTGGGAAATCTCACATTGTTGCGAAATCTCTTAATTTCGAGCTATGGCCCACCCCACTATATATACCATATTTGGGAACAATTGGTTATGATGTTTGCGAGCTAGAGGGCCGTGAAAACAGTGAAATTGTACGGCTTTCTTCAGATTATTATTATAATGATTATTCATCTTCCAATAAATTCCGCGGTCTCCGCCACAGCCTAAACGGCTGGATCAAATAAATATCTGGCTAGAGCGTTTGAAGCTTGGATCCCCTTCGATTGGAATTATCTGGAAATATCTACAAAAGGACTACCTAGTACAATATACATACCTATGAATATACGAACGAGTATTCAACTACAACTCAATATAAAAATACTGACCATCGCAACATGTCAAGTAGCTGCTTCGTTTACGAGGAAATGTATTTGGAACGGCATTCACGTTTGAGACTGTTACGTCAGAGGTGGTTTGATGCTGTTTCGCGATTTTGGTGGGCGGTGACCGAGGGGGGGGGGGGGGGGGACATTTTTTTGATGATCTTGAAACTGCAAATTACGAATGTATAGGTAGTAATTTACTGACCCAAATTTTGTCAAAAATTTGACATTTTGAAGATATGCGATAAAATTTTGAAGATATGCGATAGGCTGCGATTTTGAAGATTAAAATATTTAAAACCAGTGCAAAAATATCGGAGAAATTTGGTAAACTATGTGTAAATATTGGTAAAATTTATTCACGTCCCAATATTAACAATATTGGGAACTTCCCAAAAATGTTGTATAATTATTTAAAATAGTGTAAATCATATTTGTTCACCTACTTTATAACGTCAGACTGTCGTCAACTTTTTGGTATTTTTATATGTACAATGACATAATGTCACTTCAATAGTCTAGAAGATTGATACTAGTATAATAGTATGACAGCATGACAGAATGACAGTATGACAGTACGACAGTATGACAGCATGACAGTGGTTTGCAGGTGATTACTTCGAGACCGTGACGTCACAGTACTCGACGCGCCAGGACCCTTACCTAGGGTGCATACCCTTTTTGAATCAGGTCGCCCAGTTTCCCTATCCTTTTAACATTGTGACGTAAGCACCTGAGCGTGACCTTGAGTCGAATTTAGTCGAATGAATGGAAATAGAGTAATCACAACGCCCGACCTCTTGAGCTTGAGCATTATGGGTACTGGTTTCAGCTGGTTTGTTGACGCGGCAAGTTTGATTTAACCCGTAAATCCTATGGTGACGTCAACGCCCAACCAGCTCCTATTTTGAACCTCACCCAAAATAAGTAAGTACTACTTTTACTACTCACCCTGTATTGCTATTAGGCTATGGCGACGGATGAATGATTATGATGATGATTGGGAGATGATGGTGAAGAGTAGGCAAGGATGGAAGATGGGAAGGAGCCGGTCGTGGCCTATTAGTAGGGTACCTTCCCAGCATTTTGCCTGTAGACTGATGGAACACCACATAAAAACCTCAGTCAGGAAGGACGGCCGCGGGAATCGAATCCGGGCCTCCGGAATACAAGTTCAGAGCGTTAACCACTCAGCTATACCTGTTCAGTCAGATGAAGTAGTAATATGGTTATTATGGCCGGTGGGAAGGAAGCGTCACCAAATTCCAATCACCAATTCCGCCATTTTTATTCCAGTATTAAAAATTTAAATTTGACTCCCCCCCCCCCCCCCCCCTTCCCCCAAAATATGTACAAATATGATATGCACCGTAGCCTATGTTGATCAGCTAGTTTTTCTGATAATACGGTGAACTTTTTACAGCTCTATCATAAAACCCCTTGTTTTTATGCCAATAATTAAAAATATTTTCTAACCCCCCTACCCCCCAAAATATTAAAAATAATTTGATGCACAAAGTCCTAATATTATAAGGTAGTATTATAGAGTATTTTGCGAAAGTTTAAAGTTCCTATCACCAACTCCGCCATTTTTATTATAATATTGATAATCAAATTTTGACCTCCCCCTGCCCCCCAAAATATGAAAAAATTTGATATGCACCGTAGCCTATGTTGATTAGCTAGTTTTTTTGAGTATACGGTGAAATTTTTACAGCTCTAACACAAAACCTCTAATTTTTTACTTAACTGACTGTATACTATAGTATGAATATACAGCTGAAGGCATTGACGACAAGTTCTAAAACTAAAAGAATTGTGCAAGGTATGATCTAGTGGAGCGGTCGCTCCACGCCAGCCAAGTCGTACGGCGCGCACACTCTCATATAAAGGCTGGAGCAAACCCACTTTTACTGTAAGCATCAAAGTGGCATTTTCGGCCTACTGGATCTTAAAATTGGGAAATCTCACATTGTTGCGATATATCTTAATTTCGAGCTATGACCCACCCTACAACATATACCAAATAAGGGAACAATAGGTTACGCCATTTGCGAGCTAGAGGGCCGTGAAAACCGTGTTTTAGGGCGGTTTTCATAATAATCATAGTAGTAGTAGTAGTAGTAGTAGTAGTAGTAGTAGTCTCCTGGAATTCAAATCCGGTAACAAGGCCACAGCATAAACGGCTGAACCGATTGATCTTACATTTTTACCACGTGTGCACTTTTGGCGTCTGATTTAACCTTCACCCCATGAATTTTTTGTGCCGCCATTTTCAAACCGGAAGTGACGTCATATCTCAACAACAGCTGGACCGATTGGAACGAAAATAGCGCCAAACGATTCGGGCGGTCATCTTTATGGATTATCAATAGCAACAGACTAAAATTTATGTTAACGAAACCGGAACTGACGTCATGAAATTTAATTCATCGATTGGCATTTCGGCAACAAATTTGATCCAATTATTTTGATATTTATGTAACGTATGTTCTTTTGTGATTTTATTTGACTTTATATAAAACAAACCGGAAGCCGCCATTTTGAAACCAGAAATGACATCATATCTTAATAAAATCTTAATAGATTTAAACGAAAACAGCGCTAAACAATTAAGACGGTCAACTTTATGTATTATCATCAATCATTATCAATTATTATCATTTTCATTGCTGTTTCCCATACTGAAACCGGAAATGACGTCACACATTTTAAAAATCGCACAAATTTACATTTTGATGCAATAAATATACTATTTGAGACTGCTTATAATAAAATGTAATCATGTTTAAATTATAATTCAAGAGGTCAGTGATTTCAGCAGCCATTTTGAAACCGGAAGAAACGTAATATCTCGAAAACTGGTTGACAGATCGGTATGAAACTAGTGCCAAACGATTCGGAAGGCCATCTCTATGGAATAGGAACAGTCAAACTAGAATTTTCCTATTTATGAGGCCGGAAATGACGTCATTCAAATTTATAAATCATTATAATCCCCTCCTATACAATAAATACATATTCAGAAAGCTAAAAATGATACACATCATTTATAGTTATAAATTCTATGTGGCAGTGCAGAAAGTTCAGCGGCCATTTTGAAAACCGACGTGTTGCCATATCTCGGAACTGGGTTGACCGATTGGAATGAAACCTTTGTTTTTTTCATGAGAATAACCAAATTGTAAAGGGTAATTTTTTTTAAAGGATTTAGTAATTGTTCATGTGATATGTGTCACACGTAAGTTGTAAGAATAACCTAAAAAAAATAGTGATATCCCCATAAAAAACACTCCGTGTAAAAATACCAGCCAAGTCTCTTCAACTAAAAAAAAAATAATGAATTCTAAAAATTCTGCACTGAAAATTAGTGATATCAAAAAATTAGCCAAGTCAAAACTTTATTTGAAAATCAAAAAATACTTGGCGCATCGTTTTTTTAGGGCATTATAGGTATACTATGTATATGTATATTTCATGTATAATTTATAATTGGCTTATACTTCCAAGCTATTTATGTACACGATGCGCCAAGTATTTTTTGATTTTCAAATAAAGTTTTGACTTGGCTAATTTTTTGATATCACTACTTTTCAGTTCAGAATTTTTAGATTTCATTATTTTTTTTTTAGTTGAAGAGACTCGGCTGGTATTCTTACACCGAGTGTTTTTTATGGGGTATTGATTACTTTCTGAAATTGTGGCGTGTGTGTAACATACCTATTCTATATTATTTAAATATCTTCATACAATCGAGACATTTCTCTAAGAAATTGATTGAAAGGGAATATGAAACTAAAATAGGTATGCATAATATTTGCATCAGAAATATAATCATTATAGATTAAATTATTGTAATTAAATTATTCTGTCACTTTTTGCTCCAGACTTTACAAATTGTATTTGATTAAAATAGATGATTCTAATAATTTTGACTCCATTTAAAAATCAAATTCGTATATTTCCGTAGAAGACAATAATTTGATAATTTTCCCGGGAAGGGCTTACATCGGTTTCATGTTATACTCTAGAATCAATAGTTACATTTTAAAGCCATCGGTTCCTAAAACTTAAAATGAATAATATGTTTTCTTGGCTCAGTCACGCCAATGCCAATTGAATAATTGGTTCTAAATCTCATAATATAGATTAGATCATAGATTTTAAGATTTAAAAATTTAAACCTCAGATAGCCACGTGGATTTTTTAGGGCAATTTATAGGTAATATATAGATGCATTTTGTACGTGTCAAAAACTTTTATCGAAAGCGGTGCTATAAACGTAAAACGTTGCTCATTATTTAAAATCAATTTAAATGATAATGTATTATCTTGGCCCCATACCTAATACTTCTCAGTGGATATTTAAAAATTATTTTTAGGAAACAGACGTAGCTAGTGTAGAATAGTTAAATATATAGAGTATTTTTAAGGGATTGACTTTAGCTTCTACTATACTAGGAAAACGCTCAGTGTAACGCGTTGATGAGCGAGCACGGGTACGTGCAAATTCTCGAACCGGAAATGCGTACACAACGCACAGAAAACATATACATCCATATGGAATTGATTATGATATCAACTTAAAAGTGTATGCTTTTCATCGAAACTTTAAAATAGCATCTAAGCACCTGGTTCATAAAGCAAATCAGAATCAATTTTCAATTGGCACTGGAAAACATTCATTTCGATACTTCATTACTGACAGATATTAAAAATGTAAATAACTTCATACGTTCTTAACTGATTGGGATGAAATTTTGTAAAATAAGAGAAGTAGTATGCATGGTAGTTTGTAACACAAAGGATGCCGCCGTCAATCATCATTAGTCACCGTCAATTAGTCAAAGGGTACCGCCTATTGTCCTGTCACTCATAATCACACGGTCAATTACACCTGTCAATCCGGTCAATTAAACCTGTCAATCATCATTACTTCCGGTCAATTAAACAAATTTGCATAATCAATCTAATTAATCAAAAAGTGCATCCAATCAATTAAAAAGTGCATAATCAATCCATTTAATCAAGTGCATATTAAATTCAATCAATTAAAATGTGCATTCAATCAATCAAAAAGCGCATCCAATCAAAAAGCGCATAATCAATCTAATCAATCAAAAAAGCGCATGTTAAATTCAATCAATCAAAAAGTGCATTCAATCAAGTGCATATTAATCGTGGTCTTCAGAGGCGCGCGCATTGCTGTGTCATCTTGGAATCAGTAACTCACTAGTCTTAACTTGAAAACGCAGGTGTAGTACTACGTCATCGTGACCAGGTAGTGCAAGGGTGTGGTCCTTTTGTATCCAACAACAACAACACTTGACATTGAGTGACCATCAATAGGAACAAGGGTTAAGCTCTTTTGTTAATGCGTACACCTGAGTACGTAAATAGTGCGCTTCATTGGTTTTCTTTAGACAAATCTTTAACGGACTTCCCTTCTTAAACAATAGAAACGAGGGTGCGCTGCCCAACCCTTGGCACAGGTGCTTTGAAATAACTACTGAACGAGGTGAAAGTAAAGGAGTACTCTTGGTGTAGATCACTAACCGCATATTTCCCAATTTAAAAAGTGTCAAGTGGTAATGGTTCGATCCCCGAGGGCTCTCCTTTTTTATTTTCACCAGCGCTTATCTCTTTTCAATTAAAATAAAACGATTTGTTGTTATTAAAGGAAGAGGCGGGGTTTACTCAATAACAAAACAGTTTTCCCATTAACCAGTATATTGAATGAAAAAGTACACAGTAAATTCATGAAAATACATAGTCATACATAATCAATTATTAGAATCAGCATCCCACCAACCACTTTGGTGATCTAAAATATTGTCTATATCCAACTCAATCATCACTTCACGCACACTAAATGGAATGTCCTGATCTTCAAATGCTTCGATCCACTTTTTTGCTGTTGATTTTGGAGGTACACTTTCAATAAAAAAATCATCATCGTCACTGTCTAAGCACTCGTCCTTAAACATTTCCCAGTACTCTTCAAGTGTAGTCTTTGGTGGTGGACCTTTGCGAATCCTCTTCAGAGTGCTCGAAAACCAAAGCGCATAGAGTCTGCTTTTACTTTCCAGAACTTCGACGCTTATCATGATACAGGGTTTGATTTTAAAAAGATGTTCAATTGTTGCTTGCTCGAGAAATATACTGTTTCCACCGTTGATTGGCTTGATGCCTACTACAGATTCACCATTTCTTAGCTCGGTTGTGAATAATAAATTAGGGCCAATAGTTCTCGAAGCAAAACTAACTGTATAAGGATCGAAAACACAGGCATACGCAACTGATAAATCACTGTAGAACTGGATCCATTCTTGCGAAGAAAAGTATGTCTTATCTCCATTTCTTGATGACAGAGTAACAACGGCCAAGAATTTCTTCAGGGGGTCCGCTCCCACGATAACACTTTGCGTTTTATTAAGAGTAAACAATCTATTCAATACCGTAGGAATTTCTTCTTGTTTCACGTTCTCCACACTTTCTTCAACATCACTCGGCCCATGTGATACTTCAGCACTCAGTTTAAACATATTGCTTGTTTGGATATTGGAATCAAACTGACTCTTTACAGCTCTTTCGAAAAGGTGCAGTGGAGGGAGACACCGGCGCCTGCATGCACTATACAAAAGAGGAGTTAGTTTCATTGTGAATGATTATACACTTGATTACCCTTCAGTGATTTTCTTTAGACACCCCAAACTATTTCTCTTCTTAAACAATAGAAGCGAAGGTGCGCCATCCTAACCCTTAGAAAATCAGGTCAGACGACAGCGTGAGAAGGGGGTTATAGGATTCTACGTCACACGGAGGACAGCGAATAGCAAAGCTCGAAATGGGAATAGGGGTGTATACATTTAAGGATAGGTTTCTCTAGCCAGACGTTACAGAATATGCGCATAGGTCTTTGCGCATCATTTGTCTTTGTATAATAGTCAGAAATGTAACAACAATCTGTTTTATATTGTCACCGTCAGAAATTAGCTGTGGCGAACGCTGTTTTAGCATCAAATTTATATATTCAGTTAAAATATTATGTGAATGTTCTCATTGCAGAATATAATATTGATGAGATTGTTGAAAACATTTAAATATTGATATTATATATGATATAGGAAAAGGATAGGTGTACTCAATGACAAGGCAGATTCCCAGTTAACCAGTATAATTAAATTCAAATTGATACATTACATTCATGAAAATATATTGAGAGAGACATACATCTACAATTATTCACTCGAAACTTCTTCACACTGTGGCACTACTATTATTCAATTATCATCTATATATCATCTTTAATCAAATTCGACGTCGCTTTACCTATACTATACACTATATGGATTGTACTTAATCTTCAAATGTTCTGATCCGCTTTTGCGCAATTGATTCCAATTCATTATTGCTACATTTAAATATTACACATTCTTTATTTTCCACCATCCTTGTTGAGTAAGCATACCATCAATGTTCAATTCAAGCATGGCTATTCTGACTCCAATGGGAACTCCGATGTCTTTAAACCGGCTCTGCCATTTCTCTCTGACTGAGAGTTCCAGTAACGCATTGTCTTTATTCATTTCTCCAGGGCGATTAGGTTTCAAAAGGAGTTCTTCCTCGTCGTCTCCTTCTTGTTTTACCATGCGTGGTTGGTTAGTAAGTTGAAAAGTGTTGAAAATATGTACAAACCACTGTTTATACATTTGACTGCAATTCCTCATTTCCTCAATACATAGGTTAATACTTGGAATTAATTTTACAAGATGTTCAACTGTAGAAACCGCTAGTAGCATCTCCTTACTGTACCTTGATTTGACAGATACACAAGGACCATATGTAGCCTCAGATATGAAAATGGTGTGTGACGCACACACGCCACCCATATATAATTGTCTTAACCTATGATTTGCAACAGCGTCCCTTGCTTCAACTATTAAGGGATGTGCAGATAACCATTCATCTGCAGAGAAACTCACTTTAAAGCCCTCTTGTGAACCTAGAATGATAACCGGTTGAAACTCTTTTAAGGGATGCACACCTACAAGTATGTACTTACTGCGAGAAGTACTCAGATAAAACAAGCGGTTCATGATAGTTGGTACGTCATTCTGTTGAACCATCCTCGATTTGATCTAGACGTTACTCTAAAACAAGCAAAAAGATACACTGTTTTATGTTAGAGCAATAATTGTGAATATACAAAGTTTTGCTCTGTTATAGTGTGACATAGCTTATAGCGTAGATACCTACCTCGATTATGTTTTAGCGTTGAAATGTTGAAGGGTATGAAATAAATTATTACACAGCGTGCTGATCGTCTTCTTTCTTCAGATTCTTTTATTTATTAAAATGCTGTAATTAGCAATTAAATTAACCCACCGTCTTAACTTAAAATGTACGACAAATTTCCAAGTTTAGTTTGATTAAGACGAAACACTATGAAACATGCGCGTAAACGAATTGCTTATGTAGAGCACAATAATATTCGCAGCCACCAGCACTGATCCAAGAACGTTAGACGAATGACATGCGCAGCTTACAATTTCAGACGGTTCTTTAATTTAAAGACATGATTGTGACGTGTTTTGACAAGATCTGACTAGTCAATTCATGCCCAAAGATGATAAAATTTAACATTGCAGTTGCTGCCAATTTTCTTTTTACTTCACAGCAATCACGAAAATGCAACAACTCATGAATATACCACACTGTTTTCGGATACTTTCACTCTAGGACTTAAAATCACCTAGATCCCTGAATTCGGAAAATTAGCTGCAGTTACACAGTAGTTAAGAACTTCATTACACACAGGATTGTAGCATCCTTTCCTGGAGCAGTTATTTTTCTTCTTCACGCGCTTCCCTTCTGTCAGAAGGTATAACTTCACAAGTTTACATCTGATTAGCTCCTCTGGACAATGCACACAATGTACAACACAATACACACAGTGTACAACACAATGCACACAATATACAACGCAATGCATACTATGTACAACACAATGCACACCATATACAACACAATGCACACAATGTACAACGCAATGCACACATTGTACAACACAATGCACACAATGTACAACACAATTCACACAATGTACAACACATTGCACACAATGTACAACACAATACACATAGTGTACAGCGCAATGCACACAATGTACATCACAGTGCACACAGTGTACATCACAGTGCACACAGTGTACATCACAGTGCACACAGTGTACATCACAGTGCACACAGTGTACATCACAATGCACACAGCGTACAACGCAATGCAAGCAGTGCAATTACCTGCTACCTTTACAATTATCAATCATATTTTAGTGAAAGATAGGAAGAAGAAACAACTTACTGAGGAGATGAAAATTAAGATTCATCTTGTTATGTCTAAAGAAGATCATATTATATTATATTTAGAAATGCTGTAGTGTGTAGAATTTGTAGTAAACCACTAAGTGGAGATCGCGTCTGTGACCATGACCATATGTGTGTGTTAGTTTCAGAGGAGCAGCCCATAGCACATACAATGTAAACTCTGTTCAAGCAAAACATATACCTGTTGTGTTTCATAATCTACGTGAGTACGATTCTCATTTGATTATGAAGGAAATCGGTATTTCAGTAATTCCAAATAACATGGAAAAGTATATCTCCTTCACTTTCGGTCGATTAAGATTCATTGATTCATTCCAGCTCATGAGCACATCATTGGAATCATAGTAAACAACCTTAGAAAGGACGTTTCAAGTAAATTCACTATGTTAAAAGAATGATTTGATTCTGATTCCCTCCCACTTCTGTTGCGTAAATGAGTATTTCCATATAGCTATGTCGATTCTGAGGGAAAGCTGATGGAAAGTTCTCTACCTCCTAAGTCTGCCTTCAGGAATGATCTCACTGGAGATGAAATCTCCAATGACGATTACAACCATGCACATGAAGTGTGGAGGAAATTCGAAATATCAAGCATCGGTGAGTACCTACCAGGATCTATACATCACCACTGGTATTCTCTTGCTTGTCGATGTATTTGAGAGTGTTCGTAGTCTGTGTCTGTAATTCTACTGCACCGACCCCCTGTCATACGTTCAAAGCTCCAGGATTAGCCTCGTAGAGTTTCTTGACAATGACATATGCTCGTCTGGAGCTCATTACTGATCTCGATATGTATCTGATTGTCTTTCCAACCAACCAATTTAGTCTAAGCTCTCCAATCAGCACCGTTCATTATAGAAATATAGATTTTCTTGATTATTTTCTTAATTAATTTTCTTGAAACATGGAGAAACAGTGTCTATGTACCTAACTGAGTTCAATTCGATGGGTTATAGGTTTTGTACTGCAATTGAGGAATGTCCCTTGCTCGGAGTCCTGTGTTATTGATGGGTGATCAATTATGAACCGGGGGCCAGATGTTCGCTCTAGAGATTTAAAAAGATCGGTCGAGTTCGGTTTTAGTCGGTTTGTTCGGTTTGGCCTTTCGATCGGTTTAGGCAATCGGTTCAGTTCCGTGGATTCCTGGAGAAGAAAAACAACGATTGATTAAGCGGTTCTTCTGGGCGTTTTGGATTGTTCTATCGGTCGTTTTGATCGGTGCGGACCGTTGGATCGGTAGTTTGGGCGGTTCGGTCAATTGGTCCAACTCGTTCGGTAATTTCAGGTGGTTGGGTAAAGTCGGTTCGGTCCGTTCGGTAGTTTCAGGCCGTTTGGTTAGTCGGTTTGACTCGTTCGGTTCAGTTGGTTCGATTAGTCGGTTCGACTCGTTCGGTTTAGACGGTTCGGTTAGTCGGTTCGACTCGCTCGGTTTAGACGGGCTGGCCCCGGTTCATAATTGATCACCCATCAATAACACAGGACTCCGAGCAAGGGACATTCCTCAATTGCAGTACAAAACCTATAACCCATCGAATTGAACTCAGTTAGGTACATAGACACTGTTTCTCCATGTTTCAAGAAAATTAATTAAGAAAATAATCAAGAAAATCTATATTTCTATAATGAACGGTGCTGATTGGAGAGCTTAGACTAAATTGGTTGGTTGGAAAGACAATCAGATACATATCGAGATCAGTAATGAGCTCCAGACGAGCATATGTCATTGTCAAGAAACTCTACGAGGCTAATCCTGGAGCTTTGAACGTATGATAGGGGGTCGGTGCAGTAGAATTACAGACACAGACTACGAACACTCTCAAATACATCGACAAGCAAGAGAATACCAGTGGTGATGTATAGATCCTGGTAGGTACTCACCGATGCTTGATATTTCGAATTTCCTCCACACTTCATGTGCATGGTTGTAATCGTCATTGGAGATTTCATCTCCAGTGAGATCATTCCTGAAGGCAGACTTAGGAGGTAGAGAACTTTCCATCAGCTTTCCCTCAGAATCGACATAGCTATATGGAAATACTCATTTACGCAACAGAAGTGGGAGGGAATCAGAATCAAATCATTCTTTTAACATAGTGAATTTACTTGAAACGTCCTTTCTAAGGTTGTTTACTATGATTCCAATGATGTGCTCATGAGCTGGAATGAATCAATGAATCTTAATCGACCGAAAGTGAAGGAGATATACTTTTCCATGTTATTTGGAATTACTGAAATACCGATTTCCTTCATAATCAAATGAGAATCGTACTCACGTAGATTATGAAACACAACAGGTATATGTTTTGCTTGAACAGAGTTTACATTGTATGTGCTATGGGCTGCTCCTCTGAAACTAACACACACATATGGTCATGGTCACAGACGCGATCTCCACTTAGTGGTTTACTACAAATTCTACACACTACAGCATTTCTAAATATAATATAATATGATCTTCTTTAGACATAACAAGATGAATCTTAATTTTCATCTCCTCAGTAAGTTGTTTCTTCTTCCTATCTTTCACTAAAATATGATTGATAATTGTAAAGGTAGCAGGTAATTGCACTGCTTGCATTGCGTTGTACGCTGTGTGCATTGTGATGTACACTGTGTGCACTGTGATGTACACTGTGTGCACTGTGATGTACATTGTGTGCATTGCGCTGTACACTATGTGTATTGTGTTGTACATTGTGTGCAATGTGTTGTACATTGTGTGAATTGTGTTGTACATTGTGTGCATTGTGTTGTACAATGTGTGCATTGCGTTGTACATTGTGTGCATTGTGTTGTATATGGTGTGCATTGTGTTGTACATAGTATGCATTGCGTTGTATATTGTGTGCATTGTGTTGTACACTGTGTGTATTGTGTTGTACATTGTGTGCATTGTCCAGAGGAGCTAATCAGATGTAAACTTGTGAAGTTATACCTTCTGACAGAAGGGAAGCGCGTGAAGAAGAAAAATAACTGCTCCAGGAAAGGATGCTACAATCCTGTGTGTAATGAAGTTCTTAACTACTGTGTAACTGCAGCTAATTTTCCGAATTCAGGGATCTAGGTGATTTTAAGTCCTAGAGTGAAAGTATCCGAAAACAGTGTGGTATATTCATGAGTTGTTGCATTTTCGTGATTGCTGTGAAGTAAAAAGAAAATTGGCAGCAACTGCAATGTTAAATTTTATCATCTTTGGGCATGAATTGACTAGTCAGATCTTGTCAAAACACGTCACAATCATGTCTTTAAATTAAAGAACCGTCTGAAATTGTAAGCTGCGCATGTCATTCGTCTAACGTTCTTGGATCAGTGCTGGTGGCTGCGAATATTATTGTGCTCTACATAAGCAATTCGTTTACGCGCATGTTTCATAGTGTTTCGTCTTAATCAAACTAAACTTGGAAATTTGTCGTACATTTTAAGTTAAGACGGTGGGTTAATTTAATTGCTAATTACAGCATTTTAATAAATAAAAGAATCTGAAGAAAGAAGACGATCAGCACGCTGTGTAATAATTTATTTCATACCCTTCAACATTTCAACGCTAAAACATAATCGAGGTAGGTATCTACGCTATAAGCTATGTCACACTATAACAGAGCAAAACTTTGTATATTCACAATTATTGCTCTAACATAAAACAGTGTATCTTTTTGCTTGTTTTAGAGTAACGTCTAGATCAAATCGAGGATGGTTCAACAGAATGACGTACCAACTATCATGAACCGCTTGTTTTATCTGAGTACTTCTCGCAGTAAGTACATACTTGTAGGTGTGCATCCCTTAAAAGAGTTTCAACCGGTTATCATTCTAGGTTCACAAGAGGGCTTTAAAGTGAGTTTCTCTGCAGATGAATGGTTATCTGCACATCCCTTAATAGTTGAAGCAAGGGACGCTGTTGCAAATCATAGGTTAAGACAATTATATATGGGTGGCGTGTGTGCGTCACACACCATTTTCATATCTGAGGCTACATATGGTCCTTGTGTATCTGTCAAATCAAGGTACAGTAAGGAGATGCTACTAGCGGTTTCTACAGTTGAACATCTTGTAAAATTAATTCCAAGTATTAACCTATGTATTGAGGAAATGAGGAATTGCAGTCAAATGTATAAACAGTGGTTTGTACATATTTTCAACACTTTTCAACTTACTAACCAACCACGCATGGTAAAACAAGAAGGAGACGACGAGGAAGAACTCCTTTTGAAACCTAATCGCCCTGGAGAAATGAATAAAGACAATGCGTTACTGGAACTCTCAGTCAGAGAGAAATGGCAGAGCCGGTTTAAAGACATCGGAGTTCCCATTGGAGTCAGAATAGCCATGCTTGAATTGAACATTGATGGTATGCTTACTCAACAAGGATGGTGGAAAATAAAGAATGTGTAATATTTAAATGTAGCAATAATGAATTGGAATCAATTGCGCAAAAGCGGATCAGAACATTTGAAGATTAAGTACAATCCATATAGTGTATAGTATAGGTAAAGCGACGTCGAATTTGATTAAAGATGATATATAGATGATAATTGAATAATAGTAGTGCCACAGTGTGAAGAAGTTTCGAGTGAATAATTGTAGATGTATGTCTCTCTCAATATATTTTCATGAATGTAATGTATCAATTTGAATTTAATTATACTGGTTAACTGGGAATCTGCCTTGTCATTGAGTACACCTATCCTTTTCCTATATCATATATAATATCAATATTTAAATGTTTTCAACAATCTCATCAATATTATATTCTGCAATGAGAACATTCACATAATATTTTAACTGAATATATAAATTTGATGCTAAAACAGCGTTCGCCACAGCTAATTTCTGACGGTGACAATATAAAACAGATTGTTGTTACATTTCTGACTATTATACAAAGACAAATGATGCGCAAAGACCTATGCGCATATTCTGTAACGTCTGGCTAGAGAAACCTATCCTTAAATGTATACACCCCTATTCCCATTTCGAGCTTTGCTATTCGCTGTCCTCCGTGTGACG
>CAKOGZ010000105.1:0-18861 GCA_934045905.1 Leuctra nigra | reverse complement strand
AACAAAAACATTGTAAATAATTAAGCGAAATCCCTATCTGGCAGTAATCTGCCACCATCTCTTAAACCATCTCTTAACGAATTCAGTTTCAAATTCGTGTAATGAGATGACAAAGTGCATGCAAGCAGAACTTTATTGGACCGAACGAAAAACGAAAGGATGAAAAAGTAGGAAGAAAACGAGAGAAAAAACATGGTCGAATAATTCCTTACAAAGTCTCAGCGCTATCCTGAATTTACAAGTAGTCAACAGCCTTTTGCATGAAATCGCATCAAATTGGTTCTGTTTCTCAGATACGTATAAAGAAAATGAATGAAGGAAAACTTAATGATTTGAAATGCAACTTCCATCCGAACTGCTACAACGAATCACAATTATATAAACATACCTTTTAACTTGAACCGGTTCTATTTACCCAGATTCATTAACACTATCCATGTGATGAACGAGCCATGTAAACGGGATGATCAAAGCTAGCAAACACGCTGTCGCTGGACCGGGATTGTGCCTGAAGACATGTCCCGACCTCTAATCCATACCTTGATTCTCGGCTCGTCAAATGGTCAACATCAACCTCCTCTCTATACACCGAACCGCAATACATAATGAAGAGGAGAGTAACAAATTATCACTGAATTCAGTGCTAATTGTATGCTACTGATGGAGACAATACTTCATTAGGCTATAGTAAACAATAATTAAGTACAAGGAATCGATAATATTGTACCAGCTGGCATTTTCTCGCATACAGACATTACTGGTTGCAACAAGACGATTTCTGGTTAATGAATCCCTTGACACAGCGATAATAGACAATAGGTTTGATGTAGGATGTCATTGAAGATCAATTTCATAGAAGCGCTTTGAATGTTGTTAATTGCAAGGTTCATTTGATGATGTTTCCAACTGAATTTATTCTCTACGTCTACGTGTTTTTAGCAACATGTAATAAAATTGTTCTCATTATCTTTTCGAATGCCATCGGCCAGTCTTTCCGTATTCTAAAAGTTTTTCAAGAGCTCAATTTTTCGAGCTTAGTTTAAAAAGGAAGTTTTGAAAATTTGCTAACAATTCTCGACAAAAGTTGTATTTCCATGGAAGCGAGTCTGTTCACGATTACACGAGATAGACCACATAATCTGAATCCCTGCAGAGATAAGAAGAGAAGGAAGCTGACTGGAGCTGGAGACTGGAGATGACCACACTTGGAAATCACGTCCAAAGAGCTGTGGAATCGGAAAAGCACCCCAAAAGAGAACGGAACGAGATGAGAGAGAGACATTTCCAAGCCGCAGCAAAACGCTGCAGGTGAACATTTATCACCGGACTATAAAATTGTCCACCCACGATATCGCTTGACTATTGGAAAACCTATATCACCCTTTGAGGAATGGTTATATGATAGAAGGCAACTGGCTTGGGTTTAACAGGGGCGCGATTTCAAATCTTTGCCTTAGGAGATGGAACTAGCAGTTTTGTGCCAATCTTTTGATCGCTAATTCGGCTCACGTCATGTCGAAAAGACTTTCAGGAAAGTGAAGCTGGAAATGTTGTTTTAAATAAAACTTGTTTCGATGATATTTCTCTCGATATACACGTAATATGCAATTAATGACTCCAAAAATGGCTCAGTACTTAATATTTCAATATCTCTACTTTGTATAGAAAAGTTTTCCGCTCCGTATCAGCGACTTAGCGATCTAGAAAAGCTGGATTCACAAAATGCTACCTGGGAAATGGGAATTAGTTTTCCAACACGTTCCACAATACTTCAAAAAGAAATATGACGTTTATTTAAAATCGGATCAAAATATGGAAGAATAGGATTATATCGTAAAGAAAAGTAGTTTTGAAAAATCTCTTGGTATTTGTTGAAACTATATCTCGATTTGTTTTCTTATCTCTTTGACGTGCGATGGTTAATGCATAATGCAGACTGCATGCACCATCTGCTGTCAGTAGTCACGAAGGAAGCTAGATTCGATGAGATCGAGGAAAGTGTGAACTGTCATTCAACTAGAATTGATTCGTCGAAACTTAGTTTAACCCCCCCTGCCCCTCACCCATCCTCCGCACCACCTACAGAATGTGGGAATGGGGGTCGAGGGATGCTGGTATAGGAGGAAGTCTGTATAACACCCACCGTACCTCAATACTATACGTTTTTCATCACATTCGTCTCCCAAGATTTTTATTCTGTGGGTGGCAGAAGGAGGGGGGGGGGGGGGGTAAAGGGTGTCTGGAGGCGATGAAGGGGGTGAGGGTTGAGCCTCCGGCATGGCACATACAAGTGACAAGGTTGAAAGTTGAAAAGTAACTAAAAGCAACCAAAAAGCAACCCCCACAGGGACCACAGAATCACACATAATAAAAAAATACGAGGGACTCTAACTGAATTGCGAAGGTTTTTTTCTCTTCTTATAATGCTAAAATACCCGGCCATGAAGCATTTTGTACGAGACTGACTGGCGTATATAATATGTATAGAACGTGTGTAGGGAATCACGAATGTTACCAATTCTAGTATACATTACATATTCACATTCGTCTCCATTAAATTTGCATTAAAACTGAGTTGTGGGATATTCTAGAAAAGCACGTGGTAGAAAGATATCTCATAATATACTAAACTTCTCTATATATTACGCTTATGCGCCAACAATTCAACTGCTGTTCCCTAACTCTATATCACACATGAAGGCTGTTCGAGCCTGGTTTTATCCTTTTGCTAACCGGCGAAGACAATACGAGTGCGACGACTAACAATACGAGTGCGACGACTAGCAAAGACAAGTTTCGCTTGCCCACCAAACTGAAAGTACTTTACTCATATACTCGAATCGTATATCAAAATGCAATTAAACACACACACTGTACCAGTGGCGAGCTGACGTAACTAATTGCATTGTGGAGAACACAAAGGGGTATACAAATGGAGTTTAGTGAATACCGTGAACCAACTATTCATGCTCTATATAGTGGGACACCATAATCTACACTTCATCTCTTTTACTACCTACCCATAATCTTCTTTTTGCACACTTTCGAGTTACATTGAACACATATTACTGACTAGATCGTACACAATATTTTTCATATGAATATTTACAAACATTTTCAGTGTTTTACGAGTTGTGAAACAATTTTACTAAAAGTTTATAAACTTTTGACATAAAACTTACCAATATTTACCACTTTTACTTCGTCTTGCATTAATAACACAAATATACTATTTATTATTATTTTATGTTGGATCTGTGAAATAGAAGTAGGAACGTAGGAACTTCATTTTGAGTGGGGTGTCAAAATTATCCGGGATCGATGAATGTGAGGAAAAGGTAGTACTTCGATAAAAGGGGGTCTGGGGGGCTCGCCCCCCATTTTTTTTTATACAAAAGAATCTAATTTGAAGCTATTTTGGCATTATTTTCAAAGAAATTTACAAAGTGTAATATGCAATATTCTGTGGAAACTTTAGACAAATGTAATATAATCTGTAACTATTTGTTTTTATGGAATCCCCATTGGCCCCGCGGGGAACTTTTTGAGTTTTTGATACAAAATAACTGTTTTGAAGCTATTTTGGCATCCTTTTCAAAAAAAATTAAGATGTGTGATATGCAATATTCTTGGGGAAACTTGACAAAATGCATTATAATTTGTACCTAACTTTTGTTATGGCCCCGCAGGGAATTTTTTGAATTTCTAGTCAAACAGAATCCATCATAAATCGATTTTGGAATTCCTTTGAATAAGGTTGCAAAAAGCAACAACAATGAGCAATAAGAAAAATCTTTTTGTTTTGGTATCATAGATTAACGTATAAAATTAAATTTTATTAATGAGGATGATCAAGTAGGACAAATGAGTCATTGTCTCATTGAATAATACCTCTGTTCAATTTGTTTTGCAAAACTTGGGAAAATTTTGAGAATTCAACCTCATAATGGAGCAAATCTGTGAATTTTTAAATCTTTTGATCAACATTTTTGTATATCTGGGCATGATATATGGGGGTGTCAAGATGAAAAGTGGGGGGGGGAGGGGGCGTCAATGACCCCCCCCCTTCCTACGCGTCTGTAGAACACTTCATTGAACTGTTTTAAGTACAATTTAAAATTATCGTTATTTATAATTTATTCTCTGATGTATAGAAAAATTTTAAGTTTTGCACCCTTTTCGAAAATTATTACAAAATTTTTATAATTTTTACATCAGTTTATCATAATTTACTGCCACTTTTGTATATTGTTGACTACCATAATTTATATATCAGATTTTTTATTATTATTATTTACAATTATTATGAATATAGTTTATCAATGCTCTATATACTAACAGTAACCGTCAACTCATGTGAATTTAAAAGCAGGGGGGACTTTGAACTCAGGGGTGGACAGTGACTTTGAACAGTTTAAAATTCCTGTACAAATCCATTTTGAAATTTGCAAATTTGAATCAGCATTTTGAATAAAATAATAATATGAGTAGAATTGGTAGAATGTAGGAAAAAATAATGTGGCCATATTTATGCCTACATTAGTCCACAATAACACTTATTTTTTTTTTGGCAAAAACTGAAATCAATTTATAGCTACTGTGGACTCACAGGACTGCAAAACTTGATCAAATCGTTCAAGGTCGTGCAGTGTCGGAAGACAGTAATTTTATTCCTTTCTCTAATTAAAAATTGGTTAATAATAAACTACTCATAAAGTTGGTTGGTACGCCACTGGTAACCTACACAGTGGAAATTAGCGAGTCAACAAGAGGTGGGTAGATATCAATGTACAAACAAATTAACCTCATCCATGAAAAGTTTCGAGTACAAATCCATTTGGCACTCCAACGAAGAGCTTTCATATGTTTTTTGCATTCTTTGTTTTAGACGCAAATTTTTTTACAGTACAACTTGAAAATGCACGTTATTCAAATGTCAGTCTGAACGATTTCGACAAAGTTCAGAATAGTCATAGCTTCAATTGGTACTTGTGAAACTAAACTAGATCGTGTCTAACTTTATAATATTCATTCCTATATCGTACTCCACTTGGTTTAGACAGAAAAAAGGGATGGTAAAGTTGATGAGCTTCGTTTCTCTCTCTTTCCATGGACAAAGTTCTCATGGAAACAACAAATTCAAACAAAAGACTCGAAAGTATTCGCGATTCAAATTACTTGTGACTGTATAGCTACATGAATACAGAGCCTTTACCCTTCTAGATCTCTAATTATTTTACAGTTTATTTTTATCTAAACATATTAAAACTCATATCTGAATGAATTTATGCTTACATTTCTTCTTCGTCTGAGTATAAACGTTCATGTATCAATATGTTTGCTACTAGCTTAAAGAAGAAGAAAAAATACAATTGTTCTTTTATGAAGATCACAAAATCTCATCGTTCATGCTGGAATGCGGGAGTTAATATTCAAAATTCATTTGTAATCTACTTTAAAATCTCATTTTGTCATTATTTCCACATGTTGTACATACATGTAACTCCCCCCCCCCCCACACCTCAACCCTCGCTCAGTCATGTAAAATTCATTCGTTAATTCAATTGACTATCTGCATAAGCAATTAAATGACATTGCTTTGATTAAAAGTATAAAAAGGGATTGAATGTGACGTTTTATCCGAAATGATGTCCACGTGCACCTTGGCCCTTTCAATAAAAATAATTACAATTTCCAAGCAATTTGAATTGATATTCATATAGCAATATTTCATTATAATTCGAGTGTTCCAACTATCGGTTCTCGGTAATGGCTCTCGATTGTTTTCTTTGTAAAGTTAATGTAAAATTATTAATTTTTGATCAATCATGTACGTATTAAATTGATATTAGTACAGGTTCGGTTAATGAAGTTTATGAACTGTCATTATGCAAGTCTACAAATTAGTTCGGTATATTTACTCGGTGTAGCTCTTTGTGCTCTGCGTCAGACGCAACCAACTTGCAAGAGCGTAGACAGTGGCGGACCAGGAATAGATTTCGCAGGGGGAAGAGATTACCGACGCACAGTTCTCAAACTAAGCTAATGGTGAAAGAGGAGGAGAGTCTCTGTACAAAATTGAAGATTCGAATGCGAAACTACGGAGAAACTTTGGATGAAGTTTACTTTGGTTAGCTTTAGACATAAATGGAGATTTTTAGATCTCTTTTATAATTTATGTTGACGAATCATTTTTTTTGGGAGTAACATATCTAATTTTTAGTTATTTTTTCCTACAGAACCATTATCTTAAATAAAAATTGTCTTTCAATTACGTTTAGAAATAGTTTATTTTTAAAATACCATAGTTTTTAAAATGATAATAGGAGATAAGCTCTTTTTTTAGTAAGAATACACGGTCATTATAAAATAATTGCCACTTGGACAGAAAATAACAGAATGTCAATGAATAACAGGTTTTAAATTGCATATATGAAGTGGATATAACATAAAAAACAAGCTATATACAAGTGGTAAATATATAACTGTTATAGGGATTAATATTGATTTCAGATGTGAACTGTAAACTGTGATACAAATTTGATTGCTTTTCAACTTTTCTAGCCTTCCTCCCAACCAATCGACAATGAAAATTAACCAAAGTACATACCTACATATTAAAGAATATTCCACGGTCACTTGGTTTTCATAGAATTTGTAATTCAGCAATAAGATTTTAGATAAAGCTTTATATTTATTTATATTTTTAAGCACTAGGTATATATGATATCTTGTTATAATTAGTATTCATGTTACAATGTAATTTCCTACCAGCTAAAACCATTGGCATGATCTATGAAATAAATGAAATGAAACGAACTATAAAACTTAGAACACACATATGTATTCATAATTGATTCAGGCAGGATAATAATTGCAAATTAGGAATGATTTTCCTAATGAGGAATGATAAGGTGTGCAATCATCACACTTGAACACCACCGTTGCATTTACTTCCAATTTGCTTGGCCGATAGTCAAATTACACCCAATTAGTGCTTACGTATGCACTGCATTTGACGAGTTTGTTGCAGAGGAGGTCAACTACAAGGTATTTTAAAACTGTTCCACCATTTTGTTGTTTTCTATTACATGTCAATATTACGAATGCACTGTAAATTGCGATGCTACTTACAATTAAATTACGAACAAAATCGATCAAGCATGATGAGTCAGTTAACGCCGAGTTTTTTTAGACTCGTTACTTTCTCTTGATTGGATAATTTAAAATGTATAAATCACTAAGCATAAAATAGGAAACGTGAAGTGTATTGTCTTAAAAGTAAATGGAGTGTTACTCTGTTATTAACGTTATTTTACACAGTTAACGAAGTAATATCATTTATATTAAATTATGCGATTCAAATTTAAATAATTATTAGTCACTGTTGAATCTTCATAGGATCTTTGCTAACTTGATTAAAGAAAGTGCGTAGAATTGTGATAGAATAATTATTCTCCCTCAAATTTACGTGTTATGGGGAACATCTGGGAATTAGCTATTTAAACGAATTTTCTAAATGTATCTATAGTTTTGATATTGAAAGCATTGATAAGAAGCAAAGTGATCAAAGAATATGGATCAAAATGTGACTGCAGTTCAATCTTTGTCACTGTTAATATGTTGCCAGCTACAATGCCAACAGGTAACAATAATGTTATATATGCTTCAAACTTCAAAAAACCAAACAAAAAGTTTGAAGCTCGGGCTCTAAACATGAATTCAACACTTTTATAACATTTTAGTTATTTTCTTTTAATGTTACAAAACTTGGACGGAGAGCGTGTAAGAACCTTCCTTTATCTAGTTTACTTCAATTTCTAAGATGTTTGCTATTCTGAAAGAAGAGTGCTTTTTGACATTCGCAACTCCCCGCCCCCCACCCTCCCCCATCCATCCACACGTCCACAAATTGCAATCGTAAGTGACATTTTATAAAGACATCTTAAATATCTGAAAATTATTTAGCACTATTTTTAAAGGACCTCCCCTAAATCCATTTATGTCATCAAAAATCGAAATTCAGATCTTTTCGAAAAACTTTAAAAAATTATAATTCATAGTTGTAAAGTTATAGCTTGCACAAGTCTTGTCTGTATGGCCTGTTACCGGGTTCTACAATAAATGCAATTATTTTTTCAAAATCTAATATTTTTATACAGTTCTGAATGCCTCTTAGTCAATTAAACTTTTAAATATAAAAAAAATAGAACTGAGTTCTTGTAGACATCGATCATAAATGACTTTCTGAACGCTGGTTCCATCTATGTTTGGGATCTGGGAGCATGGAATTGAGGAGGTTTGGGAACACCCTCGCCATCTCACGTATATGTGGGAAACAGTTGAGTTTATATCTGTTCTGTCGATCGAACAGATGTGTGCAATATGTCGGTAACATTGCATAGAATATGTGAAATCCTGGGATCATTGGCAAATAATGTATCTCGCTATTCTATTCCAATTAAGTTGACGAACTTGAATATTAAGATCAAAAAACAAAAACACAGATGTGGTTAAATTAACGACATTTTGATTAGATTCTGTTGAAAATAAAAGAAGATTCACGCTGACGGGTAAAGTAATTATGTAATTGATTTAGTTTTAAAACATCCCTGTTATTAAATTTTCACAATTTTCACGAACCGTCAAAGACTTAATAAAGAGATGAAAATTCTTATTATTTAATTGAGTTGGAGGATTCTATATCTCTTGACATCATTTCTTTTCATAACTCGTTCAATTTTCTTTCGTTCTTCCTCTAAGGTCAAGCCAGCTCATTCAGATGGAAATTTTTGATAAATACTTTTATAAATGCCTTCAAGACGAACATTAATTTAATTTTATACAGATAAACTAAATTAAATGTATTTTGTTGAGATGTTCCGTTATATCTTTATATAATGGAATTCTATTTAAATATAATTCAATTCTGTAAGTGAGAGTGTAATTGATTAATTTCCACCTGTTTGGTTATAGAAGGGTAAAATATGAAATTAATGTTACTTGTATTTGTTACAGGATTTTATGAAAAGTTTCCACAAGCGTCAGGATCAAATAAAGAGGCACCAATAGGTACTCTGAAGAAAAATCCGATGTCAAGTTTTCTCAAGATCCCAGATTCGAGACCCGACTCATCCGGATAATTTTCACACCATATCTTCATTTCGTAACTACTATATAAGAAACCCCTCTAATTATATGCCCAGTGTTACTTTTAATAATAAATACATCGTAACGACGCCCAGCCATGCTGGAACTCTCGTGGAAGAATATTTTGACGAGGCACGGTAATCAACTGAAGAAAGATTTATCTGAATTAGTCGTGGACCATCCCAGGAAGTAAGTTAAGCTCATAAAGTAAACAATCGTTCCATTAGCTAATAGGTAGCAACTACCTCTCCCAGGTGTCTGTGGAGAGCAATAAGGAAACCCAAAGTTAGACGTCGTAGAAAGAATTCTACGATTGATTTTTATTGCCCATTTCCGAATATGTGTAGCTAAATAAAATATGAATGTAGCAGTAGAGTGGAGACACTAGGTTGTTTCTAAAATTTGTTCTGAATCAAAATTTTTGTTTTTACGTTAATCACAAGAAAACTGCAGTTTAAAATTGGTAGCAACTACCTCTCCCAGGTGTCTGTGGAGAGCAATAAGGAAACCCAAAGTTAGACGTCGTAGAAAGAATTCTACGATTGATTTTTATTGCCCATTTCCGAATATGTGTAGCTAAATAAAATATGAATGTAGCAGTAGAGTGGAGACACTAGGTTGCTTCTAAAATTTGTTCTGAATCAAAATTTTTGTTTTTACGTTAATCACAAGAAAACTGCAGTTTAAAATTGAAAGCACTTTTTGATTATTTTTATTTGTAGTTTCTTATTTAGTAACGTTCTGGAGAGAGAATCTGAGAATGCCAAAGTACTCGTATCATTGATAAAAAGCTTGAATGGTTGAAAAGTTCTAAATTTTTCCGGTAAAATGAAGATATATTATTAAAAGTAAGTTAACTGTATTTTAAGTTCAAAAAAATTAATCAGGAGATTATTATGAAAACAATAGAGTAAATTATACACAAGAGTTCTATAAAATTGATGTTGAAAACAATATCTCTATGCATTAATGGATGATATTGGTTTTTAATTATGAAAAGTGTTAATTTGATAACTAAAAACAGCGACCCATACTCGCAAATGTTGAATATTAAAATAGATAGTCAATTAAACTTTTAATGACAAAACAAATGGTTATATTACCTCGTGAAAATAGAATAAAAAAATAACTGATGCTACATAGTTCCAACTTTTACCACACTGAAATGACATTTACGAAAACGCTATAATTTTAGAGCCCCACAAGCAATACAAAACAGATGTACAGAACAGGAAACATTATAGTAAAAAGTCAACAAATAGTCGCTAGGGTGCACACCACTATTGATAATATCAAAAATACCTCAACACATCACAATTCTGACGTATATCAACATCCAGACCATAGAATCATTGGTTTTATATCATATTTTAGCTATTTATAGATTGAAAAATAAGCGATAGTAAAAAGAGAACTTCAAAATATTTGACCTCTAACTTTGAAACTTGAAAAAATGGAGCATGGGTTGACATATTCCCTTTAAACGGGTCTTTCCAACAATAACATCAATTTTAATATATAACACGCATACATTATTATAAATAATTTATTTGTAATTACTTTTATATAATAATTATTAAATTAGGGAACTCCAGATTAAGCTAATGCTCATGGCAGTATCTATGTGGCTTTATGAAAAAATGGAACAATTATTTATTATATTTAGTATAAATTTGAAAGTTATTGTATTAGATAAGTATAGTAAATACTTTTTTATTTATCTATGAGCATCCTATTGATTTAAAGAGAAACATATAATTAGTTTTGAATTAATTAATAGCTATATCACCCCACTTTTGTGGAGGCTCGAGCTTACAAAGAAAGGATGAAAACGTTCAATGAAAGCAATGGTAGGAGAGCCGTGGAGAACTTGCGGCGACTTGATCCCGTTTCTTCGGCTTCTCACAGTACCGGTCCTATATATATATCAGTATTTAACATTTAATATTGTTACATTTAGTATTAACAAGTAGAAATAATCATGAGCATAATACACGAATATGTGAGATGTCTATAATATATCAATGCTCATAAACTTTTGCAGACAAAGAAGAACCCATCAAATGCCAGGGAGATATATTTAATAGGTTTCCAGTGTCGCATTAAAATTATTAAAATCTTTTTAATAGTTCGAAGTAGACATACATCATGCCCCTACTCAACCAAAGAATTCTTATCGTATAATCAGTGACTGATCTCATGGATGTTGGATTATATTATTTTATATTTGTATACTTAGTATTTTAGTAACGACTTCTTACAAATTCCATGTAATGAAATATTTTACTGTTATTTTAATTTGTTCTTGATGTTTGTTGTTACATAAGGCTTATGACTTATTCTACAGCCTGTAAAGGCTCTACAGAATAAAGAAATACAATACAATACTTATTGACTATTTCTCAACCTTCATTCCAAGTAATTTATTTGTGTTTATATAAAAGTCATAGGCGTGCGCAGGAGAAATCATTAGGGGGGGCCAAGATGGGCGCCGGCAGGAATAATGCTAAGGGGGGAAAAGGCCTGGGGAAGGAACTTCCACGCGTTAAGGGGGATGTGGGGGGCGCGTCCCCCCACTTTGCCCCGCAGGGCGTATTTTGGTTTTCTGGCACTTCAAAATCATTTTTGAGACGTTTGGGAGCCAAATCTCTTACTTATGACAAAGGGTAGCTGGGGTAAGAGCCCCCAGAAGACGTGAGTCCAGGGCTCGTAGCCCCGGAGAAAAATTGTGATCCTTAAGTGGATTTGATGGATTTTTAAGAGTTTTGAACATAGCATGGCCCTTTGAATTTACAAAAAATATTTTGGTTGAAAGTTAAAAGTGCTTGCTGTAAGCAAAATAAATTTTTAGGGCAAAAACATAGCGTTTTATAAGAAAACCATGTTTCTGGAAGGTATCTAGGCAATGTTTTCGTGGTATTTTCTTTAAAATATTGTGTTTTGGATCAACCTAGTACTTCATTCCAGTGATTTGAGCAACTCCAGTCTTCCCAGCAGGGAGATTTTTTTGTTTTAACCCTTTTAAAACAAAAATTTGACACTATGAGGACCACATTTTATAATTTTTTAGTTAAGACTGATCCATTAGGGGGGGCCAAGGCCCCCCCGGCCCCCCCCCCCCCCGTGCGCACGCCTATGATAAAAGTTCATTGAACAGAGACAAGATCATTGGAGTGTGGTTTAACAAACGTCTAATGAATCTTAGATGAAAATGTTCCACTTTCACGCCTAGATTCAATCGTAAGCGCCATGGGGCAAAAGAGATACAGGGCGTAGTGTACATATAAATTGTAAAATGCCTAAAATTAGATTAATGAAAGAGAATTAGATTATGTGTTGGTTTTACTAAAACGATTTTATTTTTTTTATTAAAAATGAAGCAAAATTTCCATCTAGAGGTAAAGTGGTTTTGCTCGACATGAGGTCTGATAAATTTAATTAAGCCTGGATAAATTATAGACCTAAGAGCACTCCGAAGATTTACCCACAGTATTTAAAATAGCCGTTAGAGGATGAAATAACTGAAAACATCTCAGTAATGGAATCTTATTTTACGAAGTTAGTATAAAGCCCAAGGGACTAAACACTCAACTCAAGTTTACCTAGCAAAAAGTGCTATATTACATTTTTATTTACATATTGGATATTGGTATGGTACATATCAGTATCACTCGTAAATAATACACTATATAACAATTGAAACATATTGCATTCACATATTGGCAAAGCATATAAAAATAATATCACAACATATTGAATATGTAGCCATATATTTAGTTATTTAGTTTTATTTAGTCGTGTCGCAACGATTTTATCCCCCAAAAAATATCAAGCAAGCTCACAATTTCAATCATTTATGTTCAAGATACTGAAATTCTCAAACTGATTTGAAAAGAGATCAGATTTGATGAAATCACAGAGAAGAAAAGGAAATTTAATACTTTCCCTTTCTTACTCTCAAACGTAGACCTTTTAAACCGAACTCGTAGTTCAATAATCTCTTCCGCAATTCCTCTTTTCTTCTCCCTCTTCCTCCTCCTCCAACTGAATCACCTATTCAATCAAAGTCCACACAAAATCACAAAGATTTCATCACGGGAATAAGAAAAAGTCACATCATAATCTCTTCCCTTTTATGATTTACAAAATACGTACCCTTATGGTGAAAAAGAAATTCATAGAAAATCAACTCGAGTATAGATGCGCGTCAAAGGGGCGAGGAAGAGAGGTAGGCGTCACATCAAGTTTGTACTGGACGCGTCTCGTCGGGACGCCGACGTCTCTCAAACTATCTCATCAGTTTTCAATTCATCGGCGTCAGAGCGCCGCGACGACCAGAGACGACGAGTCGCGTAGAGAGCGTCGTTCTAGGAGTCACATTGGTGCGTCGAGCTTTTTTCACTACATACGTCGTTGATGAGAATTGGAATTTTTGTCCAGATGTATAAGTGTCTTTTTTACGAAGACAGGTATGTGGGTGAATTATATAAAATAATTGTTTGAAATGACATGTATTTGTTTCTCTGTAAGTTATTGAGTGTGATAGATTGTCCTCAGTTTTAGTTTCTAACAAGAAAAGAACGATTTGTTTTAGTTAGTTTCAATTGACATTCTAATTTGTCTTGTAAATAAATTTACATTCTAATTGGTACTTTGATTGGTGTGTTTTGTTTGGGACACAAAAGAGTGGGAATTGGAATACATGAAAACCAATTATAAACGTACTTCTAGTTCTTGAATTAATTAAGTTCAGGCTCGGAATAATGGTTTTTACCTTGAAATTAAAGTGAACAGGGTCTAACAATGGAATATTTGCTATCTCATTCACAACTCTTTAGCTCTGTGACAACGTAATGTTATAAACAATTATCTATTCATATCTTTATGTTTCCCGCCATTTTCAAATCCCGACGTATTTCGAAATTCCATGGTTTTGCTCACCATAACTATACCAATATTTTCACATAAAGTAAGTTGTTTGTATGTATTTGTATGCAAATTCGGTATTACAAATACCTTTAAAACACGTATGATTTTCTGAAAGAAAATATTTAAGACAAAATATGAATCACAATAATAGAATACTAAAATGTGTATGATCCAGTTAAGTTTATGTCAAAATGCGATTCTCAAAGAACTTCGATATTTTTCAAACCGTAACATAATTTTCTCAGCCATGTCTTAATTGAATCTCGGGTAAGAATTTCTAGTCAAACTAAGAACATTTAAAATAGGTTAATCTGGCATTAGCTTGATTACAGTATACTTTTGTGTGCATTATTACTTTCAAATTTATTAAAACAAAAGATAGGAAAGAGCAGGGAGCAGAGTTTTTAATAATTAGCTAATCAATCATATCGGCTTTACTTTTTCATTTTGCCTCCCTCACTCGTCCAAACAATGTCGTTAAAAAGCAGCCAGCCTCTTGATTACGTACTCATGTGATATCAGTAACTACACAGACACCCATGATTGTACGGCCTATATCAACAATATCTTGTTCAATATTAACACAGGTATTATGTATAGATAATTAAACAATTAAAACACAGATATTGGAAAATAACGAGATGACGAAAAAATTTAAGTTTGGAAGAAAATTTAATTTTGTTCGTTTGTCTGATTAACAGGCAAAAGATTTTAAGTACATATTGACGTGCCGTTTTATTAATTACTAATTTCCCGGGGGTTGAGTAATGTACACATAATCTGCTCTTGTTTTAATATTTTAAAATGTATGTCAAACTATACCGCAAAACATGAACAGTGAATAGAATCACTGAATCGTTCACAGCATCTATTTGATCCTCTTTGTACATGAAGATCTGTGTCAATTGATAGTATTCAGTTTATGAGAAATTGCAGGAGATAATTGTAACTGTCGATAGACGCTTTTTCAGGACGTCTGCAATTATATTTTCTTCTTTATCATCATCGTCTCCTTCTGCATCAGTGCACGAAAATAAGGAGCAAAATTGCATTCCTTAGAGTTCTTCGATATTTATACTTTGGTTTACTGAACTACAAATCATGAAGGAGAAAAATTGTTTATTTTAACATCGTTACTTCTCTGAAGCATCCTGTAATATTCGGATGAATTCGTTTTGGAACTTCTCAGTTCAGACCTTTTGACATCTCTAATTTAATTCTAATTTTATGACAGCATGCTTAATCTCTCATTTGACAGTTTTTTACTAGAGTCCAAATATGAACACAAATGTTTCCCTTACTGGAAACATACGTTGGATTCAATTTTTCTGTGTCTTTTTAAATTACAAGAAATATCATAATAATGGCAGAGAATTTTTACATATGATGCGAATACCCTCACGGCATTTTATATTCTCCAAAACATTTTTCAACCCCTACTTTTCCCCTACTTTGACATCTTATGCACTGTCAACCTTGTCATTCTAGTCCTCCTTTAGATTGCAGATCTGACATACCCAACATGCTTTAAAATGATTTAATTAAGATAGTCATGTTTTCAAATATTTCGCTGCGCGGCAGTTTTCTGGGGGGGGGGGGGGGGGGGGGGTAAATCAACCAGACCCCCTCGTGGGTCCAGCTATATGACTATTTATTTTTTGCATAATAATTTGCCCCCCCCCCCCCTCCCGGGATGAAAAGTATAAATTCAACACTGTTCGACCCTGCATCAAAAAGACAAAAGATCTCATAATGTTGTGATAAAACTTACCCCATATAGCGACTACCAGCCGTACACAGACGTAGTATAAGTTGCCTAGATTGATTGATATATTTGTATACAGAGGGATGATTTGCAAGACTGGTTTTATCACTGGATTTTCACAACATAACGAGGCTGCTTTACAGAACCTTGGCTATGTAATAAATTATCGCCTTTTTCTAGAATTTAGAAAAATCAATGAGAACAAACTAATGTTGTTTGAATTAGTAGGTATTCCTATTTTTTGGGTGTCGTAAGCCAATAATACTTCATGCAATAGCCGGATATGTGTATGCATTCACAATTCCAAGTATAAATCTCTATAAGAAAATATTATACCTGTCATTAGCCACTTAATATACAATTTGTGCAAATCTTTAATAAACACATTGGAAATGATATATAAGCAAAGATTAAAGCGGTATTGTTTGACTTGTGGAATAAGAAGGGCCATACAATATCTAGTCAAAATTAATACAGAGTAGATTTATTTCTATGATGGTCTTGAAATGAAGAGGTGGTGCATTATTACAATAGGTCGTGTTCGCCGAATAACTACATATCTTGTGAGTATCCTTTAATTAACATTATTTCATGAAACTTCTGTTACTTGAATCTTAAACATAACAATTAGACCGATAAAAATACATAAAATAATAATCGAAAAAACAATTAAAATTTTAATTTTTGCACATTGCACAAATACTGCACACTCAAATACCTACTGTAATTTATTGATTATTTTCAATAAATAATCACGTTTATTTTATTTTATGTTTTCAATAATAATGTTTCATTTTTGATTGAATGAAGTGAACAATTATAATTTTCTTTGTTAGTATTGAAAACTGTCATGTAAAAGACTTAAAGGTTGATTGTTACCTGACCTAACCTAATGAATCCAAGAGTATGTGATATAATCGTTCGATACTCGAGAGTACAAAGTTCATCGAATCAATCTAGAGGGAAGAAGAACTCTGTAGAACTCAGGCGAGGTAAATCTTGCCCTTAGGTTTATTCAGAAATGCAATTAACATATAATTTAGAAGCGTACAATATTGAACAGCCTGTCTAACCCAGACGTTCCATATATATGTAATTAATTAATAATTCATTAAAATTATTATCTTCATCGACACTGGCTCTCATAACTATTTGTGTTTGTCACTTATGGTCACTCTGTGGCTTCGGTATCTGGTTGACAAGTAAACGCCTACGCAGAAATTAAAGATTTTTGAAACAAAATCCTCTGATTAGTTGAAAACTAAAATTACTTTTGTATCCGATCAACTTGAAATTTGTCAGTTAATAATATTTTCTTAATTATTGTGTCTTTATGAGGAGGTTTTAGTAAGTAGTAGGTACTCCATAAAAGAGGTAGAAGGCACAAACCTTTAGGACAGGGGGGGTGGAACAGAAGTAAAAAGTGAACCATCCCAGTTTGCACCTCGGGGTGAATTTTATAATTAACCCTTTTGAAACAAATTTAGGACATGTATTTTCCGTGAAGGTTGGACATTATGGGCAAGGGATAGAATCTCCCTTACCCGCTCCCACTACAATGCTTGTTTGTGAAAATCTTCAATAAAACAAAATTGTAAAATATATCAAGATAAAATATATTCAAAAAAAGTATATTTTTAATCCCTAATTTGCATTAAGAACAGATTTTTTTAAATTGATATCAAGCTAACTAATTTTTAAAAATAATCTTCAAGAAAAAGCTTAAAATTAATACATTTTAACGAGTTGTGTTAAAATGCCCTTTGTCTTCTACACGTTGAGAGTATTTCGTCGATATTTTCTACGGAAATTACATTACTGCGATCAATTACCTACCGTATCCAAGCGCCCAACATGTAAATAGCTCCAATTTCAGAGACCATTAGATTAGATTATTTGTACAGGAGCACCAGCTTCACAGCCAAAACGAGACTCATTATAAACACCAAATAGATGTCCTCTTTTCAACTCCTTAGAATTTAGAAGTGAACATTGAAATGAAAATGAATTCTCGTTATACTCGTTATGATTTGTCGTCTCAATTGAATGATTCATTTTTCAGGTTAAGAAGATATCCAATTAAGGGGATTCAAGAGATACGTTTTCAAAATAACTACAATGGAAAGTAATTCAACAATCTACGAGAGTCCCAGATCGTTTACTAATTGTTCGGAAGAGATGATACCACCTGAGTTTATGTCAAATCCCGAAGATATGCTAAAACCATGGGTATCAAACCCGTTCTTTTTCGAAATATTGATTATACATTGTATTACCATACTTTTTGGATCTTTTGGAAATGCAATGGTAATTACTGTTATGGCTGCTGATAAGAAATCTCACAATGCTACGAATTTATTTTTGGCAAGTTTAACGGTAGCCGATTTGTTGTTTTTGTTAATTTTTGCACCTTTGGATACATTGACAAACTTTGTAACCCAATGGGACGAGGATGGTACTGTTTGCAAATTGGCAAAATATGCTGAATTGTTGTGTGCAATTGTATCAGTACTTAATCTGTCTGCAGTTACATTAGAGAGGTAAGAAGTTTTTTTATGGGGAAATTATCTTAATTAATTTGTTGCTGAAATTGACTGAGTTTATTTTTAAAAAATCATTATACGTAACTGAACATCAATCATTAAATGTATTTGAAAAATATTTGTTTCAGATTCGTCGTGATTGTATTTCCAATTAAGTCCCGCTCTTTATGTACAATAAAAAATTGTCAAAGATCAATCCTAATTGTGTGGATGGCGGCCATTTTACTGACAACACCCGTAATCTTCAATAAGGTAATTAATTATTTAATAACATCACGTAATAAGTTAAGCTAAGTTAAAGTTTCACAATAAGTTGAATTAAATTAGCATTTATATTCTTTAACATTGTTAAACACAAAATGCATTCAGGTATGTGGTATTATGAGGTGAATAATATTAATACCTCATAATATTACTTCATGTCACACGTGTAGCATCGAAATTACGTCTCTTGGGAATTATTTTAGTATTAAA
>CAKOGZ010000104.1:0-13708 GCA_934045905.1 Leuctra nigra | reverse complement strand
TTTTTTTCTCCCATTTACGACGTCTTTGCCAGAAAAATGTTCGCGCCCAGTTAAGGTCCCTCATATGATAAAGATTGATTGTCCTTGGATGAACCACCATGGTGCATGACTATATTCACTATACGAAAACGCTTTGAACACATAGGTAGGTACTAATATTATCTAAGCGGTCTCATGTAAAGTTTTTTAAAAGGATCATGTGATTTTTTTAAATTTTAACTGGATCCGTTTGACCAACTTCAAAATTGTCATGGCTCGGGACAAACATTTTGTTAATTTTCAGACAAATATGTCGTTAACTTCACAGTTGTTTGGGAAATTTAAAAGTTTAATGGATCTTTTTTTCCGCACATCTGGTGCATATTCTCGAGTTGAAGCCGCAATGTTCAACGATGCGAAATCAAGTGAAATCTTTTGTTTTATCAATAATAAAGTAGCTGAATCCATTTTGCCGTGGCTCATTTCCACATGGCGAACATTTCAACAAACTGGAGAATAGATGCGTCTACATTGATCTAATGCACTCATGTTGATAAAATAAAATAGTCTTATTTACAAATAACTGTTGAGTCAAATGTCGCTTTAGAAATGTTACTTGGCCAAAACCTTTATATCTCTCTTCTAACATACTCAATAATGACAAGGTTCGCACAAAATATTTAAATTTGATAATGAAGTGTCATTATAGTATTATTATATGACATTATGAAAAAATGTCATATGCAGTACCGTGATCCTCATATCTATTATGGTTATGATCCATTGTTGAAAAACCATAATAGATATGAGGATCACCGTACTGCATATGAAATTTTTTGAAAAGCAAAGCTAACTAGATAATTTATGATGTTGTCTATTTGAAATAACAATTGCAACTTTCTTGAACACCAATCCTTTGCCAAAATGCACAAAATTCTGTTGATGGAAATGAAACATTACGTACAAATTTTAAAAAATCATGCCCGAGGCGCTTTTTTAAAATTTAACGTTAGGTATAGAAAACAATTTGGGACGCTGAAATGACTGCATTATGAATCAAATGCGGTTAGAAACTCAATTAAATACAATTGAATACAGTGAACAATTCTAGTAAAAAAAATATTTATTTAGAGCTGGTCCGAGAATATTCTTGGTAAACAAAGTAAAATGATTAACAACAAATTAAAAGTAACCCATATCAAATGGAAATCTCGAGCAAAATAATTTTGCCTTTTTCATTCTATCTTCAATCTTCTAAAATCTATTATCTTCAATACTTATGAAGCTCTGAAATAGACCAATAGAGTATACACTCACAGTTGTGAATATTAGTCACGCGTGACCAGTAACTTTGCACACTCACGCACGACTTTTAGCAGTGGTGTGCACACTCACGCTTAAAGTCGTGCGTCATGCGTGACACACTTGTCATGATTCACGCGTGACCTGTAACTTTGCACACTCAAGCACGACTTTTAGCTGTGGTGCCCTCTCACGCACACTCACCCTAAAAGTCGTGAGTCACGTGAGACACGTTTGTCACGATTTACGCGTGACCAGTAACTTTGCACTCTCACGCACGACTTTTAGCAGTGGTGTGCACACTCACGCTTAAAGTCGTGCGTCATGCGTGACACACTTGTCATGATTCACGCGTGACGAGTAACTTTGCACACTCACGCACGACTTTTAGCAGTGATGCACACTCACGTACACTCACGCTAAAAGTCGTGAGTCACGTGAGACACGTTTGTCACGATTTACGCGTGACCAGTAATTTTGCACACTCACGCACAACTTTTAGCAGAGGCGTGCACACTCATGCACACTCACGTACACTCACGCTAAAATTCGTGACTCACGCGAGACTCACGACACTAGTTCACCTCTATTTTGTATTGGTTACAGGTTGGGTCACGACAGATAGCTCCAAATGCAAATAATAATAACACTGCATTTGCAAGAGTGCAGTGAAGGTGGCACTGAAGACTCTGTCGGCGCTACAAGCTAGTCACATGATCACAAGCTATGCACCTGCAAAGGTGGTGGAAGATATTCAATACAATAACATATTGCAATATTTACAATTGCACAAACTTTTACAAGAGTTCATTTGGGGTTACTTGCTAAGATATAATAATAAAATGCCCTGTTCCTGTTTCATTCAATGTACATACACCCAACAAATGATAAAAAGGTATTTAAAGAAATTGATTTGCTTAATAAAATTTGATGGCATCATCCTATGGAGTCTATGCTAACATGTCTGCTAACTCTTGTAGGCTAAGTGATTATTGATTTAATTGGTAATAACAAGGATTGATTTCAAGGAACCTGACCATGCAGCCAATCCGTTTTGTTCAAATACCGATTTATGATTTGTTGAGTGTATATAATGTGTATTTGCCACTCAACGAGAAATCCCTCTCCTTTTATAAGATACTTAGATATTTTAATGACAAATAATACAGTGTTAATGGGAACGCAAGAAGGTCAAATTTTGCAAAGTTAAAAGATATAAAAGCTTCTAGACAGTTACTTATTAAACGGCTTTGAAATTAATCGTGATCAAATGTGCAATGTGAATAGGGAAGAGGGTTAGTTCAAATGAATTTGTTTAATTGTTCATATTTAGAACTAAGGATCAATTTTTCAATACTCTGCTCAATTTTAAACAGTTGATTAGGACTATATTGCCATGGCAACAACGAATGACATTCCTTGAATAACCGTTCAAATATCTAGTCGTTTTTATAGAGCATTGGAAATCCGGCCCTAATTGCAGATGAAGATTTTTTTTTAATTGATACGAAGTCAGTGTAAACGGAACCATAAAAAACACTCCGTGTAAAAATACCAGCCAAGTCTCTTCAACTAAAAAAAATAGAAGAAATCTGAAAATTCAGCACTGAAAAGTAGTGATATCAAAAAATGGCCAAGTCAAAACTTTTCAAAAAATACTTGACGCATCGTGCATATAAATAGTATAGAAGTAGGCCGGAAATCAAATAAACTCATCTATACACTAAATATATCTCTAATCTCCTAAGAAACGATGCGCCAAGTATTTTTTGAAAAGTTTTGACTTGGCCATTTTTTGATATCACTACTTTTCAGTGCTGAATTTTCAGATTTCTTCTATTTTTTTTTAGTTGAAGAGACTTGGCTGGTATTTTTACACGAAGTGTTTTTTATGGGGATATCACTCCTTTTTTCAGTTTATTCTTATAACTTGTAACATTGTTTCACCAATGACTATAATTCCTTTAAAAAAATACGCCTTTGTGGTTTGGTTGCTAAGAAGAATTGTGTTTGGTGCTAAATGTAAGCTTAAAATTATATTCCATGATGAATTGCGAAAGCATCGTTCCAATCGGTCCAACTGTTCTCGAGTTATCGCATCACTTCCAGTTTTCAAAATGGCGGCTGACATCACTGCCACCTAATATATGTATCTTAAATGTTATGTAACATTATAAGCCTTCTGAATATGTATTTATTGTTAAGAGATGGTTTTAGTCAGATTTGGCATTGTTATGGCGTCATTTCCGGTTTTAGTAATAGTGCATTTCTATTTCGACTATTGATGTTTCATATAGATGACCGTCTGAATCGATTGGCGCAAATTTCGTTTCGATCGGTTCAGCCGTTTTCGAGATATGACGTCACTTCCGGTTTCAAAATGGCGGCATAAAACCGGTTATAGCAAAAGGCACCTTAGACGCCAAAAGTGCACACGTGGTAAAAATTTCGTTTAGGCTGTGGCCCTGTCAACAGTGTTTCCTGATATCTGAATCATCATCATCATCATCAGATAGCTTTTAAAAGGGGTGTAATTTCACTGTTTTCACGGCCATCTTGCTCGCAAATGACATAACCTGTTGTTCCCAAATTTGGTATAGGGGGTGGGGTGGGCCATAGCTCGAAATTAAGATATTTCGCAACAATGTGAGATTTTCCAATGTTGAGATCCAGTAGGCCGAAAATGCCATGTTGTTGCTTACAGTAAAAGTGTTTGGTCTGCTCCTCAGTTTATTAGGCATTTACAGTATGTTGAGTGAGTGTGAGTGTACCGTACGACTTGGCTGGGTGGAGCGACCGCTCCACTAGATTATGATTTGAGTGATAAAATATACATTGTTGATTGTAAACCTCTGAACAACTGATTTATTACGCTTATTATCTTGCACTCATCAATAGGTTTACATACAGGATTGAACGGTACAAATCCAGCTAATCTCTTTGACCGATGAACTAGACCGATCAGGGTGACACCGGTGATACTAATGTCTGTACGTGGAAGAGACGCCGTTTGCTCTTGAAGTATCAGATTGAAGGAGGAATGCAATGGACCTTCCTGGAGGAAGATTGTGGAGGCGCATAGGGCTCCAAGTCACAAGACCACAAGAAGAAGAATGTAAGTCCCTGAAAAATAATCTATACTTAAATGGGCTCCAATCTTTGGGGATGTTAGTTTTTACCACCTTTTAAGCTGTCAAATGTCACCTAGATGCAAGAAAGCTGTCACCAATCCTTACCGAACTTTAAGTAAGTCAACTTAAAAGCTGATAAAGCGCATACCTCAGGAAATTATAGTCATTTACTATTCCCCTTATCTCGCGGTACAGAGAGCGCTACAAGCCGCAAGAACACGGAACATACAATCATTATTTTACAGATCAATCAAACGCCTGGTTCATTATTAGAAATAGAGGGTCCCGTCATGTATAACATGACCAATGCGCACCAGTGAGGTATGCATAAATATTAAATATAAAAAGACAGCAATATTTGTCAGCAGATTGTGCGTCGTTAATACACACGTTACGTAATTAACAGACCAAATGCCCAACAAAATACGTAAATGAGGTACGAAGGAAGGTAATTTAATCATACCTATTATGGTAAATCAATTACATAAGTCTTCAAATGTAAACCATGACCATGAGTATTAGTAAGAAAATTAAGAAAATGTATAGTGTCATAATGCGCCGTTAAAATATAGGTGAAGTTGATATCGTGACCCGATACACACGACACATTCTTTATTTGTGATACCAATTCATAGTTTGCACGTGACATCATCTCATTGTTGAGAGGCCATATTGGTGTAACGTGTCAGAACGGCTGTCAATCTGTGTTTCGGTATTGTGGTGATATAATGGTTACCTGTGCAATAAACTGCAGAAGAAATTCTTATGGGTATAAAACCACCTCATATACCAAATATCTTTGATTAACCGCTTATAATTAGCATTAATCGACTTGACATCTGTAAAATGGTTGAAATTTACTTTTTTACATTGTTGATGAAAAACAAATGAAGCTCGTGCAAACTATGAATGCATGGTGAGCTTCATTATATCCGTTTCTCTGAGGTCAGAGGTAGGTAAAAGAGCGGAAGGTCATATGTTTTGGATTTCTCAGTGCACACTATTGGAATGGTAATCAAGCTCTATAAGTACCTACCATTGGTAGGTCACAAGACCACAAGAAGAAGAATGTAAGTCCCTGAAAAATAATCTATACTTAAATGGGCTCCAATCTTTGGGGATGTTAGGTTTTACCACCTTTTAAGCTGTCAAATGTCACCTAGATGCAAGAAAGCTGTCACCAATCCTTACCGAACTTTAAGTAAGTCAACTTAAAAGCTGATAAAGCGCATACCTCAGGAAATTATAGTCATTTACTATTCCCCTTATCTCGCGGTACAGAGAGCGCTACAAGCGGCAAGAACACGGAACATACAATCATTATTTTACAGATCAATCAAATGCCTGGTTCATTATTAGAAATAGAGGGTCCCGTCATGTTTAACATGACCAATGCGCACCAGTGAGGTATGCATAAATATTAAATATAAAAAGACAGCAATATTTGTCAGCAGATTGTGCGTCGTTAATACACACGTTACGTAATTAACAGACCAAATGCCCAACAAAGTACGTAAGAACGTAAGAAATACGGACTGATGTTAACAAATACAGTTATATTGAAGTATAGGTACCCTTACAGAAGGCCCATGTCACCATTACAAATATGATTGGATGAAGAATTCAGCTCAGAATTACTGGTTATTGAAATCACTTTAAGAATCATTAAAATTGACTTCCGCCCATCTGCCTCTAAGGTACCTATCAGTATGCAATGTAAAAATTTAAGCATTGATGTTTAAAACATTACCAACAGTAGCTTGACGTCGTTTACATGACTCAATACACACCACTCTTAGTAAATAAGAAACGAAGGAAAATTATTTCCCAAGAGAATGTATAATATAACTCCATCGACTTTGGTTTGATCATGTTCACGGCCTACGAAATTCAGAGCAAGTGACTTTACTGTGACTGGACCGCAAGAAGCGACACATCTTCATATCCCTACAGGAAGAGCTGATGTTCTTGACATTGCGGTGGTGAAAAATCTGCGACATTCCATTGAATTAGAAACACTTTTAGAATTGTCTTCAGATCATAATCCTGTACTTTTGAGCGTAGGGGACTCATACGAGACCGTTGATCCCATCATTCGATTCAATTACAGAAAAGCAGACTGGGAAAAGTTCAGAGAGCATTTATCAAATAAGTTGGAGAGTGGACCACTTGATTCGCATCAGGATATAGATTTAGCAGTAAATAAATTAACGGAAAATATTATGGAAGCAAGAGCGATCAGTGTTCCCATTTGTAATACAAAAAGGTGCACAATATTTGATCTTCCACGTGGAATTAAACTGTCAATAGCCACTCGAAACCGTGCACGTAGGAGATGGCAGGCGCTCAGAACACCTGATTTACATGAAGAATATAAGCTCTTAGACAGATCTGTAAAGGAATTAATTCGTCGCCACAGGAGAGAGAGGTGGGAAGATGCTGTAGCCACACTAGAACCAGGGAGTCGTCCACTCTGGTCCATGGCAAAACGACTGACAAGAAGCAAACAACCAAATCCACCCATTCAAGGTAGTACACACCTTGCATGCAGCCCACATGATAAGGCAGAAGTTCTAGCAGATTCGCTTCAAAATCAGTTTTCCCCAAACCCGCCGACTAATTCATCAGCACATATCGAGGCTGAAGTAAGAACCCATCTTGCTATACACAAGGCGCAGGCTGAAGATGATGAAGTCGTTCTCTGCTCTATGGACGAAGTAATTATATATCTAAATGAACTTGCAAATGGCAAGGCACCTGGTATTGACGAGATCACAAACACGATTCTTAAAGAACTTCCTATACCTGCCGGTGAACGTATCCTTGAAATATTTAATGCCAGTCTCCGTCTTCAACACTTCCCCACCCAATGGAAAGTAGCCAAAGTCATTGTGTTCCCGAAAGCGGGAAAGAATCTTCGTGACCCTGCAAATTACCGGCCGATTAGTCTCCTCTCATCACTATCGAAGCTTTTTGAAAAGGTCCTTCATGCTCGAATTAGAGGCCACGCAAACGCTACAAAGCTGCTGATCAATGAGCAGTTTGGCTTTCGACAGAAGCATTCAACAACACATCAGCTTCTACGTGTGGTTGACAAGATAAACGATGGATTTAAAAAGCTGAAAGGAACTGGTATAGTTTTCCTGGACGTTGCTAAAGCATTTGATAGAGTTTGGCATGAAGGCCTACTACAAAAACTAATTAAATATCAATTCCCCAACTACTTAATCAATATCATCCACTCCTATTTAAATCAAAGATCCTTCACCGTACACATCAACGGTGCCTGTTCTTCAGCGAGGCCTATTCTGGCTGGAGTTCCTCAGGGATCTATCATTAGCCCCATCCTCTTCAACATCTTCACCAATGACATCCCAACTAACATTCCGGACACCGAAGTAGCTTTCTATGCTGACGATGCCGCAGTCATCTGCCAATCTATGGCATCTAATCAACTTGGCCCGCCTCTGCAAAAAGCATTAGACGTACTCAGCCACTGGTATACAGAGAACCGTATAGCCCTAAATTCATCTAAGACAGAGGCAACACTCTTCACCAAGCGACGGAAATTTCAACCCCCTACCATAAACATCTCTGGTACAGATGTCTCCTGGTCTCCCAGCAATGTTTACCTGGGTGTCACCCTGGATGCCAAGCTCTCCTGGAAGGCCCACGCTGAGAAGATTGCCAGCAAGGCCAACGGGAAGACGGCGGCGCTGTTCCCACTGCTCAAAAGCAAATCCATGCCGCTCACCAGCAAGCTGCTTCTTATCCAGAGCGTCATCGTGCCCACACTGACGTACGCCTCACCAGTGTGGTACGAGAGGACTTCAGCGGGAGCGAGAACAATGCTGCAGAGGGTGCAGAACAGGGCCCTCAAGATCGCCCTGCGCACTCCGATGTTCACCCGGACGAAGAGCATACACCAAGATATAGGATTTGCCTATCTCCACGAAGTCATGGAAAATCAGAGAGAGTCGTTCTACGCAGCACTCGGAGACCATGGAAATCCACTAATCAGCAGACTGGCTGATGTTACTTCCTAACTCTTGACTCCTATAGTCTAAATTTGTGTCAATGTTTTACAATTTTTATAATTTCCAAATGTCATGACAGAGTTATGTACAAACATTATGTGTACGGTATCTGAAAATTCAGGCACTACAAGTATGTAGTAGCCAACAAGAGCGAAGATAGATAAATAAGAAAAATAACATTTGAAGTTTCTTGCCGAGATGACGTTTTTAATGTCATGTGCTGGTTTAGACCGTATTAGTATCTTATTATGAATTTATTATAATTACAAAAGGATAAGGTGCTCGTCTTAGGTGAGTTTCGGTTATTAATTTATTCACAAAAGGCAGAAGACGTAATTTTAGACATGATGGCAATAAAACGCCTCCTTCTTAGTTATAGTTTTCAATAAATACCAATGTCAAATCGAAGCGCGCAACCGTTCCTGACAGACAGACAGACAGACAGACAGACAGACACACAGACAGAACTGGGTAACTATAAGTAAGATAAGATATTGTATTTGTTTCTAATAATTTTGGATCTTTCAAGTTCATACGTAATATGCATAATATTCTTGTGTTTAAGATATGTTATAGTGCCATTGATACTGAAGTTATGGCTTCCTGAAGCCTGATGCACAATTGAATTAAGGTTTATGGTTTAGTGTTTAGTGTTTAGTGTTTAGTGTTTAAGAGAAATGAAAGGTGCTGTTATAACGTTACCATGCACAACTGTCATAAGCGTTATAAGGTTTAGTGTTTAAGGTTTAAGCTGAAATAAGAAATCAACAAAATCCATTTCTTATTGCAAAACACTATTTCACCTTATGACGAACCAATCAGAAGAGAGCAGAGTAAATGTCAATGTCAAATTCGTACGGGAAAATGAAAAGTCGTCTGAATTAATGTCATTGGAAGCATTTTAATTTGATATTTGTGCCTAATCTTGCTCATATATTTGTTTATATCATTTTTCGATCAATTATTTAATTTTATCACGTGGTGAAATAACCTCGTGAAATAAGCAATTGTGCACTGGACTCTGTTATAACATCTTAAACACTAATCACTAAACATTAAACCATAAACCTTAATTCAATTGTGCATCAGCCTTGAAAGTCAAGTGTTCGAAGTAATATGTTTAATCAGTGTAATGCGGTCTTGAGTGTGAAAGAGCCACCGACTATCTCGGTCGGGTTGACTTTCATAACATTCGATCGGCGGATCGATTTGGCTCGTATAATATCCAAGAAAATAAGATGACTTGAGTTTGTTCCAGTTTCAGTTTACGTTTTTGTGTTACCATTTCCACGAGACTGTCTGATTAGTTTTCCCGAAGAATAGTTTTCCTCGTCTGCATCCAGCCAATCCGCTTGCAGCTTTCCACGGAGCTTTTATCGCGGTCAACTTGTCACTGGCGAGACGGGTTTTTAGTACTTTAAACAACCGCTGCATAACAACATATTTCACGTCTCGTTCGAGCTTTACCTTGCAGCATCCAGGCAGTGAACTCATCTGCCTTGTGTCACGAAACTAATGAAATGGGATTAGATGAAAGATCTCTTGATATGCATGTTGGGTATGGTTTCAATCTATCGCTTTTGTCCTTTGTTTTCAATGTTTAAATTTGATTGGAATTTTGAGATAGCGACTTTTTTATAATTAGGGGTGCAAAACAAAATTAATTAAACACATGCTTTAAGGAGGAAAAAATCTATCCAATTTGAATACTTTTAGATGGTAAAAATCATCACTAGTTCGTAAAGTCAGCCTTGAATATTGACGTAGTTATTTCATTAATGTAAGTGTTACAGTTTACATAACTACTATTTGGTGGAGAACTGTTATCAAGGGCGCACTGAACGTCTGCTTACCGAAGTAAGCATAAAATATTATATTTATATTTCGCTTATACTTCCTCCTTTTTCTCTTCAGTTTCAACCATCTCTCCCCAACATCTCCTCACCATTTCTCTTTCTTCCATATTTCTCCCCTCTCCTCTACATCCCGTTTTATGTGATTCTTCAATTCCTCTCGTCTCTCGGTCTTCCAACTCCACCCACTCTTCTTGCATTTCTTCCATTCTTCTCATTCACAACATCTGGAACAGTTTGATTATGAAGAGAAGGATTCAACAGAAAACGTAATGAAAGGCTCAGCTATAGTGTTAAGTCTGGTCAGACAAAATTTATTTGTCGTACATGAATCGTTCAGCGAGCGTAGCGAGTGTCTCCATTTGGCACTTTTGGACACTTTTTATTTTTTTTCCCTGTCGCTACAGGTCTCATTGATTTTCCGAGCGATCTGAAATTTTGCATTCATACAGTCTGGGATTGTTTTTTAGCGCTGCCACAGAAAAACAATCCCACAGAGCCACACAGAGCGTTTTCCTAGTTTATCCTGCCCAACCAATAGGAGTATAAGTTATTATTCTTTCTTAATCCCTGGTATGTCGGGCGGTGGATCCATATGTCCTGGAAAACTCTTCTGGAGCCGAACCCCTCAACATCCGGAGCATATTTACTTTCTGTCCTTGGTTGAATCTGTCTTATTTTATTGTCATGATCCCCTCTAGCTACAGAGTAACTTCCACACAACCCAACCATTCCCAAGCATACTCCCTTTGGAAGCTTTGAAGATGTCAATAATCCGCGAAATAACTCCCTGATCATCCAGCGACGCACAATTGAGGGACTTTATGAGTGTTGTTGGTTCGGGCGAAGTCTCTCGACGTATCTTCACTGGTATAACAACGATGTTGCAGCCCCTCAGTCACGGGGGAGGGGGGGGGGGGGCGAAAATTAGGATGGAATGAATATCGTAAGAAGCAAAAATATCGATAATTCATAGTACTGAAAATAGTAGTAATATGAAGAATTTGGATGATCAAATCGACCAAAATTAGTGTCTAAATTGCTTTAAAATGTACTAAATTCTATAGTTAAGGACCCGCGTATTGTTGTGAGACCCTCCCCCAGACCCAAATCGGAACCGAGGTTATAATATTTTACCTTCTCTCTAACCTACATATACTACAAAAATCTATAGCATCGGGACAAGTGTCATAAAGTATTTAAATGTATCACAAAAAGATGCATATACTTTTAAAATATCATGCGTGGTGGGGGGGGGGGGGGGGGGGGGGGGGCGAAATCCAATGTTACGCGCCACTGCGTATCGTGCTCCTCTTCTCTGGATCACATTTAGACTGTGTGATGATTCCACACTCGCACAATACTCAGAATGTGCCTCGCCAGCGCGTGATATGCATTCTCTTTAAATTTTTCCGCCCCTTTAAGTTTCCGCATACGAAGTGCAGCGTCTTTGCAACCTTGCAAGGTTATGAATTTTAAATGTATAATCTTTAAGAATCTCTATAGAGGTGTTAGGTCACGTGCTATGAGTTGCATTTCCTGAAAGCAATATAATTTAAGTTATCGACTGTAAAAGTTGACATCCAAGATGATCTATATGATTCCATTAAGATTGTATCAAGATATATTCGTCTGTGTTTCGAGTGAGTTTGTTGTTGTTTTGGTGAATGATAGGCTGACGAAGAACGTCGGCAACTCGACAGCAGCGCTTAGTTCCAGCAAGATCCGAGATAGAGAATTTGACAGTTGTCAGTTGATCGGCTAACTTTGCCGGTGTAATAGAGCGATGGTGGCGCTCTGGAGCCTCTAAAGTACTGCGGAGACGCCCGTAAACAAATAAAACAACACTTCTATTTGTCTCTTGCGTCGATTTCTTGCCACTAGAGTCGCTTCAAGAAAATACCATTAATCTGGCGCCAAAGCACAAAATTTTCTCTACGTTATTTCTGAATCTGTTTTCTCGGTTTTTCTTTCTTATTTCGTTCGTTGATTTCGAGTTGTGCTCCACCCACTTTTCTTCTGCTCTACTCTGTGCTGAGATTTCTCTGCCGTGACAGATCTCCCACCCCCACCCCCACCCACTCCATGTCACCACTCCACCCCCAACCCCACTGATGCTTCTATAAGCTCGGCACTAAAGAGTTGTTGGGTTATTGCAGTAGCTACTCAGCGAGATATTAGTTTTCCTTCAAATAAACTCATTCTTTCGCATTCATGATTATCAGCAAGCCACACATTTCCGGATGACAAATTTTCACCCCCGTAATCGTAACACTTAAATGAAAGATATCCTGCAAAGAAAATCTGTGGAACAGGAAATAGCTTAATAAAATATAATGTTGTATACAACGATATAGATGACAAAATATTTAACAATTTTTGTCCAAACGTTAAAATTCAATTTGAGATCTAGATAATTAACAAAATTGAAGGATTTTTTTTTCAAAAATAATAAAGTAAGGGCCCCGAGACAATTTTAATTGCATATTCCCATAAAGAAATACTGTCCATATACTTACACAAATAAATTTTGGTGATTAATCTACGAAAATAAATACGATCTACAATAATTCATCGCTGTAAATTCGTTTCATAGTCATATTTACTGATGAGATTATTGTCGTTTAATAAAGGACAGTACAATGTCAGAGATTCCTGAAGACGCCGTCGACTTGTCCTCGTCCTTGGACAGGCGTCGGCGTCGGCGTCGGGACGTCGATAAGAGCAGCACGACGAAGACATGGAAACGTAGACACATTTCATTGAGTTATTTTGGCGGAATTGTTTATTGTTTCAGGAACCGCACGTTGCTTCATCGTCGGTCGACAGCCACTTGATTCTTGTCTTAGCTCAGATTAACACTTGGAACACGACGCGAAATTACACCCAGACAAAGATTTGGTGAACCAAAGTTGTTTAATAGATTTCTACTGAAGTTTACTTGATTTATTTCGAGGTCTGTATCTCAAGATTCACAGCAGAGCTACAGAAGACAGTGGATTTTGTACCTGAAGGAAAAACACATATTGTTCCAAAATTCAAATTATGAAAGAGATCGATTTTTATCGTGAATCGATATCATGGATTGTAAATTTATTTTCTTTGGCTTTAGTTACAAAATATGTTAAATAGGTAGTTACTCAGCTCAGGTGGTGATATGTCGAGCGAGTGAACCGGTTCGCCCGCCTCGCTCGTTCACTAACATTCCGCTTCGTTCGTCGCCCAACTGTCATCATCTGTCCTCGTGATTGAAACGCGACTCTGGTGATGATCGGGGTTAGTGACGTCCCTCCCACCCCCCACCCCCCCCTCACGCCTATCACGTGACCACCGCGCGAGAATCGAAAATAGCGTCGTTTCGCCGCACTTCGGGCGCACCTGGTGCGTGCCCCCCCCCCCCCCCCCC
>CAKOGZ010000103.1:0-23292 GCA_934045905.1 Leuctra nigra | reverse complement strand
CGCGAGGCAAATGTTGGGAAGGTTCCTTACTAATAGGCCACGACCGCCCTACCCACCTTACCTATTCTTCATCATCATCCGGCGCCATTAGCCTAGCTGCAGAACAGTGGGACGTTAAGGTGCTGCAAGCGCGAGCGATTTTGCTGCTTTTTGTAGACACTTTTTGCGATACGATTGGAGACAAAATGGGTTGACCAAATTACTTGAAATTTTAATCGTGATTAGATAAAAGACAAACTTAGGGTTATCCCTTGGTACATTTTTAATTTTTTGTTTCGTTAATTAGTAATAATTAGTGGACTTTTGCTGAAAAATTTGCTATTTTCTTGTCTCATTGGGCGCCGTATAAAATTAAATTTCAAAAATGTGCCAAGTGATAACCCTAAGTTTGTCTTTCATCTAATCATGATTAAAATTTGAGATCAATAGGTTAACGGGTTTGGTCTCCAATCATATAGCAAATTTCATCGTTTTGCGCGGTTTTGTTGAATAACCGGCGCCTAATTAACAATGCAATAAGCAAAAATAAAAAGTGCTACTAATCTACAATCAGACTGATCATGTGAACATCCTGTAAAAGTTACACTCACTTACGAAACAATTTTTCTCTCTCAATTTTCTAAAACGGCCGAGCGCTAGTATCACCTTAAACACCGAAGGCGATTTGTCAACTCCATTGGTTCGCTTGATATTGGTTTCAATTCGACGAGAAAGAGCGCAATGAATTTCCCGATAAGGACAAAGGTGACTGAATAGAGCCGCTGAATTGCCAATAAAGAAGTAACATAATTGGAGATCACGATCGTACAATAGACGCTCGTGCGCCCCTCGCTGTAATCCGCGGGTGCGGCGGGTGTAGTCTTCTAAATCCGACTCCTGTCATTCATTCTGTCTTTATCTGTCGGCCCCTCTCACTCCCCCCTGCAGGGAGGCAATCCCAAGACATTCCACACACATCCAGTGCAGCTCTCCATACACTTTCAAGCACAGCATTGCGTATTACAAGACTGGATTGGAACTTTGGAATACGGAATAAGAACAAGTATTTTAATGCGATTAAAATACAATAATTTAAAAGAACAACAAATATTTTGGGAAACACTATTTTCAATTTCAAAAGTGTAAATTTGCATTCATAAATATGAAATTAAAAATCAGTCTAAATTTTGGCGGGAAAACGCCATCCCGGCGAGTGATGTCATATGTTATTGTAACCATGGTTACATCATTGTTGATTGATATAAATTACATCATTCACTGGGATGACGTTTTCCCACCCAAATTAATACTGATTTTTAATTTCATATTTATGAATTTAAAAAAAGTGAAAAAAGTGTGTTTTACCATCAAACATGTTGTTATTTAAAATCATAGTTTTTAATAAATTCAAGCATACATATTCCCTCTTATTTTTTAGTTTTTATTTGGCAGAATAAACCTTCAATAATCAAGTAATCATTGTCATTCGTCCTAATTTCGTTGATAATTTTATTATGCTGGTTATAACGTCGCACTGTTCTGCAACGAGGCTAATGGCGACGAATGAATGATTATGATGATGATTGGGAGATGATGGTGAAGAATAGGTGAGGATGGATGGTGGAAAGGAGGCGGTCATGGCCAATGAGCAGGGAACCTTGTAATTGTTGTGATTACAGGACAGAGCCGTGCCTGCAATTGTAACTATCCCTGCGCTACACGCGAGGCCACACAAACCCCACTCAATGTCTAGAAAGTCGTATCAGAATTCTTACACCAGCCACCAGGAGCGCTGAGAGCGATACACATTACAAACTCTGAATAGAACGGAATTTAAATTCCCAGAATGGAACGTTGTGAGGTAAAAACATACATCGACTCCAGCGCCTGTATTTCAATGCATGTCACATATTTCCATAAGATCTCGCCTCTCACTCCCGCGTACCTAACAGAGGGAGAGGAAATGCCATTGAAAACATTTCGTATAAGTATTATGAGATGATGCTGAGCCGTATCGAGCGGTCCAAGAAGTAGGAAAAGAAAAGCAATATATCGCAAATATGTTTCGCATGCGTTCTCATATGAATACACCTTCTTACTTTTACCTTCGCAGGAGAGAGGGAGATGGAGATATTGGTTAGGGATAAGAGATCGGTTGCTATGGGAACGACGGCGTGACGTTGGACTCAAAATCCCCCCCCCCCCCCCATCTGTCGCCTGGCCGCCCACCTCCCACAGTTTTTGCTCTTCGGTATCAGCCTATATCATTGCTCATATATTCCCCCCTCCCTCACACACACATCCCCCCGTCTTGATGCGTTTGAGAAGATATATGGAAGACGAAAGGGAAAAAACAAAAAGGAATTTATTGTAAAAAGTCGATCATGATTGAAAAAAATATTATTTTGAGAAAAACGTTTTGGTATTTTCTACTTTGTTTTTCTTGCTTCGTCGAGTTGTTTGTTGGGAGATGTTAGATGAGTAAAAGAAGGGGTCAAGAAAGACCGTACATTATCAATATCGTCAAGCAGACAGAAAGCCTGTCCAAGAATACTGTTAAATTGTACAAACATCATAGTTATAAAGATACTTTTTAGTAAAAATTCGAATTCCTTAGTTACTAAAATTATTTCTGCTTTCAAAAAGCATCAAATTACGTTCAAACTTTAAACTTACTCTTTAAACTCTTTTAAAAAAAACAATACGTACACTTGGCCAAACAAAAATTGAACGTTCAATAAATCTGATAGGCTGATAAATGTAAGATCGCACCATCAGAAGTCAGTCTAAGCAATCTCATTGTCTCACTCTAGTAGGTGACCTCACATTTCAATGATAATAACAAGCTTTGATTGGTTATGGGACATGACCAGCAGTCATTCAAAATTTGTCAACGTTCAATTTTTGTTTGGCCGAGTGTACATAGTAATTTTATTAAAACAATATTTTATATTTTACTTTTACTTTTTTTCGCGGTTTCGTTTATTGAGAGGCAAATACTGGGAAGGTTCTCCCGTCGCCATTAGCCTAGTTGCAGAGCAGTGCGACGTTAAACACTAAAAGCTCTGAAGTTCATGCAAAATGTTCGCAAAGCTTCTGAATGCAGGCGAAGTTCCGGGGGACAAAACCGCTCCACTTCATCCCAACCCGGGTGATATGAATTTTGTTTACTCGTCTAGTTTCGTAATAAATTGGCAATCGAGAGAGATCTTCCACCCGCGCCATTGTGCCTGATGTAGCTGGGGGGGGTGGGGGTGATCTAGGATTGGATCGGGGGGCACGGAGAGAAATGGCGAACGAATCGGAAGATTCATTTCTCAAAACATCCCCCCCCCCTCGACAAGATGCAGCGCGGATGAACTGATAGAAAATGTGACGTCACGTGAAACTTATGAAAAATGCTGCAGAACGTCCCCCGGTTTCTGAACTTGATGGAGTGTGTTGTGTTTGGCGTCGGAAGATGGGAAGAAAATAGCGAATGCAGGAAACAAGATGTATTCAGTAACAGTTGCGAACATTCGTGAGTAGGAAAACAACGACTACAATTCTGTATCTAAAAGGTACAAGGTGGAAGCTTATTATTTCGAATACGCGTTGCACACTTTTGGAATGATATAATCACGCTCTTTCAATATTTGACTCAAGTCAACAAATACTACACAATGACTCAAGTCACCATTACAAATGAGTGGATGAACACAGAAATACTGGTTTTTGAGCTCACCTCAAGACGCATTTAAATGGACTTTCCTCCTTCTACCTCTGAGCTTCAGAATTGAGTAGCAACAACCATCGACTAACATTAAACAAAACACGGATGATCCAAAATATTCATCGAAACATTTAAAAATAATGCACAATGACACTTGTCGTCATTACGAAATTTAAAATGTGAAATGTACGATAAGTGAGCGAAAATTAGTCCAGTAATTTTGTGATTATACCCACCACTAATTGCAACAGAAGGTTTCAATACATGAATCGATTCAGAAAAATGCCCTCTACAACATATCCAAAATCCTCCCGAATCCGAGTGCCGGAAGTACTTTTTAATCACTTTTTAAGTTAATTTCCCATGTTAATTCCATCGTCCAAAAAAAAAAAAAATCATGTAACTCCGATTTTGACGAAACTTGGCAGAATTGTTCGCCATTCTAAATGAACACAAATAGCTTTCTTAGCGTTTTTCTCTAAATCTCATCGTTTGGGAAATACGGGCAATTGAAAAGTAATATTTTAGTCAGTTTTCGACGATATTTAGGTCACTTTGAGTGTAATTTGACGTTTTGCGAGGTCCATATTTCCCAAACGATGAGATTTAGAGGAAAACGCTAAGAGAGCTATTTGTGTTCATTTAGGATGGTGAACAATTCTGCCAAGTTTCGTCAAAATCGGAGATACATGCATTTTTTTTTTTTTTTTGGAAGATGGAATTAACATGAGAAATTAACTTAAAAAGTGATTAAAAAGTACTTCCGGCACTCGGATTCGGGAGGATTTTGGATATGTTGTAGAGGGCATTTTTCTGAATCATTCATATATTGAAACCTTCTGTTGCAATTAGTGGTGGGTTCAGCTCTTTTTTTGCTTTAAATTACTGGGCTAAATCACCCCCTAGATTTCTGCCGAGTTCAGAGATAAACTTGGGCTGACAATCGCTCCTATTTTGTCTATCAGACAAAATTCCCTCAACTTTGGGCGGACACGAGTGCTGGGATAGTTCCAACCGTGTACTGATGTGAATGTGGTAAAGTAATCTCCGCACACGTGTAGATAAGCCCAGCTACAAATCATCCCGCGCGATCCCAGGGGTCAAACTAACTTGTCAAACTGCGCGCAGCAACAGCTATAAATATGTCACGTGATCAGAACACTGTCTGGATCACGTGATATATCGCGGAGATTTGTATGCACGTTGCGTGGTGGAGGCGCCGTACATGCCGCGACACAGTGGTGGAGGCGCCGGAACAAGTGCAAGAAAGCAAACAGAGGAACAGGCGAAATTACTGGTTTTTGAGCTCATCAAATTCAAATTGACTTTCGCCCTTCTACCTCTGAGGTTCAGATTTATTACCTAAGTTAATCTGAGCCGGAATAACTAAATAATGGGCTAAATTGGCGGCACAGCCAATCAGATACCTCAAAAAGAATTGAAACAGTTGAATTTAATCCAAAAGTTTGTTAATCCGGCACAATTTAACTTCATCGTAATATACCGGGCCTAAATGATTTGGGAAGCTGAGGAAAATATCAGATCTAATATCGTGATTAAACTGTTTCTGAATTTTATTTTATTTGTAATTTTCGTTGGGAACGTGTTAGTTATTTTCCAAATGTAAGAAATTGTTATTTTCTATTTGCAGGTATAGCATTATGTATACCAATATCTTTATTAGCATCATATAACCAGGTTAAAACTTAGTATTTTATCATTATAAATAGAAATTTGTTCAATTAAATTCATAAACATACGTCCGGAAAACATGGTAATAATAGATAATATGGATATTAGATTTGTCGGTCATAAAGTTATACTTATTTGTATTTATATCTAGTTTCTGTACGCAAAATAAAACTTGCACAATGCGAAGCCTGCTTGTCAATGCCAAGTAGTGCTTTAGAATAAGTTCTCTGCTCTAAGGTGCCACAGTGTTGCCAGTCACATGCCACAGTGTTGCCAGTCACATACCACAGTGTTGCCAGTCACATACCACAGCGTTGCCAGTCACATGCCACAGCGTTGCCAGTCACATACCACAGCGTTGCCAGTCACATACCACAGCGTTGCCACGTCGCATGCCACAGCGTTGCCAGTCACATACCACAGTGTTGCCAGTCACATACCACAGCGTTGCCAGTCACATGCCACAGCGTTGCCAGTCACATGCCACAGCGTTGCCAGTCACATACCACAGCGTTGCCACGTCGCATGCCACAGCGTTGCCAGTCACATGCCACAGCGTTGCCAGTCATATACCACAGCGTTGCCAGTCACATACCACAGCGTTGCCACGTCGCATGCCACAGCGTTGCCAGTCACATACCACAGCGTTGCCAGTCACATGCCACAGCGTTGCCAGTCACATGCCACAGCGTTGCCAGTCACATACCACAGCGTTGCCAGTCACATACCACAGCGTTGCCAGTCACATGCCACAGCGTTGCCAGTCACATGCCACCGCGTTGCCACGTCGCATGCCACAGCGTTGCCAGTCACATGCCACAGCGTTGCCACGTCGCATGCCCCGGCATCAACTTGCGATGTGCATTGCTTACTAACTTGATTTGCAAACGAGTGGAACCCACTCGACGCAAAGAAAGAACAAATTTTACAACAAAATCAATATAATTTATTTACCGTTCCTCTTAGGGTCGATCTAGGTCGTGGAATTTTCAAGAAAACCGCAAAAGAAAATCTTATTTAAATAAGGAAAGAGGAGGGAAGAAAACCCGCGCTGTTGGGGCGAAGTCGCGGGCAATCGAATTTCCTCCTTCTCCGTGCGATGCGGGTTGCATTCGCCGACGAATCAGGCGCAGAGGGTCATTAGGCTGTCGGGGTGCATCGTCTTGTCAGGACAAATGTCACCGCAAATGTCTGACAAGGTGCTGCGATTTTACTTCAAGAAAAGATCGTACAATATCGTTGACACGGCCATCTAGATACCGCGATAGTTCTCATTGGTACATGCAATTGTGTAAGTGTATAATTAGTAGATAACAAAGTTATTGTATACCTACTTTACATTTACTAGAAGCTTTCTTTTAAGTGGTGTTTAACGTCGCACTGTTCTGGAACTAGACTCATACACCGGGTGTTTTGTACAAGACTCCTATGTTTTAACATGGGTCGTCAGATTCCATAAAGTAACTGAGTGGCTCTGGCTTCTAAGAAAATGTTACTTGCTGTTTGATTTCCATCTATCTAATGTAGTGTGTCAACAATGAGTTACACACTACAATAGATATCTGGAAATCAAACTGCATGTGAATTATTTCAGAAACCAGAGCCACTCAGATATTTTATGGAATCGTCTATGGAAATGGAATGTACCTTCAACGTACCCTATTATAAAATGAGCATAGAAGGGGTATAATGGCGACGAATGAACGATGAAGAATAGGTAAGGATGGACGGTGGGAAGGAGGCAGTCTTGGTAGGGCACCTTCCCAGCATGTGCCTCTCGACTGAGGAAACCCCGGAGAAACCCGAGCAGAGTGTTACGCCTGAGCCGACTTGCTCTCTGACTGATGGATATGTTTCACTTTGAAAGTGATATTCTACCACGCATGAGTTCTGCGCAGGTCTGATTGGATCTGTGACGTCGCGACAGGGCGGGGAATTTGAAATGTGATATTCGAAGCAATCAACGAAATCGTCGCAAATTACTGCTCCTGAACGAGCGCTTTCCTGCGATTGTGTTTTGTTTCTGTTATTGGAAACGTAATAACTTGTATGAGGCTAATAACCTCCCCCCCCCCCCCTCCCCAACCCCAGGCAGAGCGGGGGTTCATATCTTTTAAATCACGCTTATTAGTTTTTAATGCATTTATTGTTTATTGAAATCGAATTCTTTATCAAACGTAGCAAATTAACTGATAAATTCAATAAGTCTCCGGAAGATGAAGTCGGATTTTGAGTTCGAGCCCTCTTGTCGGCTATCCTGATTGTGGTTTGCCGTGATTCGTGCCACTCATCATTCATTTCTGTGTTAGATTGTGTATAATTCAATGTTTGACGCGGTTGCTCGTACTTGGCCGACTGGCGGGACACTTCCCCACGTCACGGAAATAAGATATTATTGGAGCACATTCCTGCTTGTAAACGTGTCAGAAAGACAATCATGAAATCAGCGTCCATTTGCCTCCCGATCAACTGATATTGACTGATGATCGCGCAGGTTATTACGTCACACGGCTATTAATGTAGCACACACACACTGGCGGGGGGGGGGGGGGGGGGCAAGATGGATGATTCTCTTCCTCCTTCGCGGATGATTTATGATGATCTGCCCCCCCCCCCCCCCTCGCCCGCGATACACCGCTGCGACTGGGAGATAGGCAAGGGTTGATGTATGGTCGCGTATATTTCCCTGCCGAAGACGGAAGACGGAAGAGCTGACGCAAGATTTTCAACGGCGTTTCTATCGCTCAAAGTCGGTCTTATGCGATGCGATGTCGGTCTTATGCGATGCGATGTCGCAGCGACAAGAATTATAACTTGCCAGCGTTTTTACGTGAATCGTAATCGCACGGGAATCGCACGGTTCCTCAGAGCGTTTTTTTGAAATTTTGTCTTCCCACTTAATAATTTTAAAAAATCAGATAGTAACGACCCATTACAGCCTAAAAGACTAAATAATGCCGCACACTGGAGTACTTTATGACCTCTGGTACGACCTCAAAGTGTTAAATAGGAAATGTATAATCGTATTTAACAGTTTGAGTCATACCAGGTGTCATAATATACTCCAGTGTGTGACATTATTTGGTCCAGAAAGCTTGAATGGGTCGTTACTATCTGTTGATGTGAGATAAAACTAAGAAAACAATTTCGTGTCCCTTCACCTTACGCAGGCCTCTCAAGGCGTAGGACGCAGGACGCAGGACGCACGCGTATCCTGTTCGCATTCACAATAACATATTTATACACAAACACAAACATAACATTCAGGAAAATAATTATCCGTCTCCGAGAACCACTCCGCTAGAGATTCAGTGAACAATTCAGAAAACCTACAAAACCCTGGAAAATAACCAAACAAACACATCATATATATACGTCTCCATTCCCACACAACATCTTGCGAGCTCGCAGCGATAACAAGACATCATTATCATCATTTCCTTCGGTGAAAGACTTTTCCGTATTATTTCCCCGAACCCGAACGAGACTGCTGCATGCAGACGGAGTAACGACGAGTGAAATCCTATCGCAACAAAGCTCACTGTGTGTGTGTGTGAGTGTGTGTGTGTGTGTGTGTGTGTGTGAATGTCACTACACGCGACGTTGTTAGCTCTCTTTGTGCCCCGCCATTAGTGCAGGAGATGCACTAATGGGATGTATCTGTACTGATGGAGATGGATGACAATGAGCTTTTAGACGCTCAGCTCTAAAGCGTTTTATTTTAGAATGTGTTCTCGATTGATTTGTGAACACCTTTGAAAATGTAGTGGATTATTTTTAAAACTGTGATAAAGCAAATTCATAGATTTTGTTTTATATCAGCACAGCAGAATTATTGAATTTTCCACCTGAGGACGGACATTTTGTTGGCACGTTGACGGGTCAGATTATAACTTTATTGAGGTAAATCGATGTATTTTTGTAATGTGAGTGATTTCTCTTCGTACTAAAGATATCTCCGGAGCCTAGACAATTTCCCAGGTACCCATTAATTATAAAATATCGTCAAAAATGCAGAGAATAACAACCATCAAGATGGTGGCAAGCAACAATGAGATGTCATCACGTGCGAACAATGAATATATTATGTTAGTATACACTGTGGGTTGAAACTGATTTGAGACGAAAAGAAAGTTGGACAAATTATAATGAACTTCGAGAGTTTGAGCCTCGTTGATTCTCGGATGATGCGTGGGGAATTGTAAGGTGGAGGTGCCATGTGGGTGGCGGAGGCGCCGGGACAGGGTGTAGCTGATGATACGAGGGGGTGGAGGGGGGAGTTGGTGAATGCTTTCAATGAAATCTGACAATAAATTAGTTACAAAACTCTAGTAGGTTTCATTGATAATACCAAGGGTTGATTGTCAACGAACCTCACCAGCAGCCAATCTGTTTCGTTCAAATATCGTTTTTACTTTGGCCAAGTGTACGTATTGGAGCTCTGAAAATTAACAATCCATATTCAGATCCTCAGACAGAAAAGGAGTTTATTCATTTTTATAAATCAGAAGATTAAATCATGTTTCACGTGACTTTTAAAATGGATTTTGTAAGTGAAATTGAGCAGAATGTTTAAATCAAGACGTGTTTCAACATTTTGTTAGCCACGTGGTTTGTAAATATCAACTCGAACGCCGTTGGAAATGAAGCGAATATCATCCATATTTCCCACCTCCATAAAAGTATAAATACACGAGACCGATTTATTGAAGATTTCATTCCAGATCAATCCAGAGAGAGGAGAGAGAGAGAGAAATCTTCTCGCCCTCAGAGTTTTCTAGCAATTTCATCCTATCGTATTAAATCTCCATCACATATCCGAAATTTCCGTTTTCACCCCCCCCCCCCCCCCCCCCCCCTGTGGGCTGCGCTATTGGTGGCGCCCAACGCAAGACGGACCCGCGCGAGGGTGTTCTGCCACCACGTGTGGGTGAACCCCCCCCCCCCCCCCCCCCCGACCAATCAATACACATATCCACATGTCACAATACATCTGACGACGAGAGGGACCAAGAAGCAAATCAATATTGATCACCGGCGCGGAAGAAGAAGAAGAGACGCGATTGGCTGCAGCAAATCCGGCAGATAGATGAGAAACAAAAGAGCAGAACTTCTGTTACTTCCTCATGTTTCACTCAATACACATTACTAGTTCGAATATCCAAATTTATTATTTTTCAAATAAAATATTACTTAATTTTTTAAATTTCATACACAAATTTGAGCCCAAAGGCCAAACCATGGTGCACCATTAAAATATAATAAGGTTTAATAAAAGTCTTATTTGTACTGCATAATCATATAATATTGATTCTACTATTGATATTGATCCACTTCTTTCACTTTCAAATTCATCAACGTTTAGAAATTAATACATTCTTTTGATTGATAAAACAAGAGAGGGTAAAAAGCAGCTTCGATGTAGGGCAGATTTTCGATGCACTGTTAAAACCATTTTAGTTCAGGTGGTTATTAAAGGAAATCCATTGATTGCCCTATCAACTGTTTGAAATATATTAAAAAACTGGCGCTTAGTTGGTTTAGTTTTTGACAACATTCTGGGGTTACATATCCAGACAATGTAAAGAACAAAAGCAGTGAACTGACTTTCTTCTTGAGAACAACCATAAGGTTTAATCACATACAGCCACATACAGCCGACTAATCATCTCGTACTCGATAGTTTTCCTGATTGAATCTCTGAGAATGAAGTGTTGATAACATCGCGAAGAAGAAGAAGAAGATAACAGACATCCCCCCTCAAGCTCCACGTGATAACAAATTTCAAGTTTGCAATTTTCTATAAACCCCAAACATCAGAAAGGGAGTAGGTTTTGAGTATTTTTTTTTCTGAGTTCGAAGTAGGATGGCTGCGTCACACACAGGCGGGATGGAAAGCAATTTTGTCTGTCGCTCTGTGTATGTTAGAGTGAGAGGGCGCATGGGATGAGGCAGTGTGTTAGAGAGAGAGGGGGGGGGGTGGCAAGGGGCCCAGGGATTGAGGGAGAGAAAATGCTCAAGAAGGGAGGAAGAAATTCTGGCTAGAAAGGAATAAGATATTGTATACATACATTTTATTTGCTACCGAAGGGCGACGGGTGGCTCGGGGGGTGGCAGGGGGAGGGGATGTATTCCGATGATGCGTGCTACATCATATTACTTCGCATTCACCTCCCTGAAGATTTGCCTACACACACGGTCTGATATAGTAGAGTGGCGAACAAACTGGGTCCCGTTGGGCGCCAGTTGCTGCAGAAACTGTCGATTCGCTCAGGAAACTAAGGCTCGAAACAATCATGATGAAATGTAAAGAAACGTCTTCTGTTGTCATTGTACAAAGACATGCACCCTTATTTAGACAGTGTTAAGAATTTTTTGAAGGAAAAAAGTAATCGCCTAAATATTAGAAGGTGTTTAATTTGCATAAAAAATATATGATTTTTCAAAATTGGAAACAGTTTTTTTAATTTTAGATATAAATTTCAAGATTAAATTTCACACAAAGAATTATTTATCTCTACAACTATGTGACTTCAACGTATTGTATATATTCAACGAGACGGTCACAATATTAAGAATGGCGGCTAAGACGGCGATCCCTCCTCTTAAAGTGTTCTTTTTCACAGCTTTTGTAATAAAATAATCAGCCAAATTGCCTGGTACTAAAATAAAAATCTGTTTCAATAATAAAGTGGTTCATACCTATAGAGTTGTTAGTTTTATTAAGAGTAGGAACTCCATTGTTCTTGAACGACGTCCTCCTGCACACGTCATCGACGTCGCGACGCGAGGTCTGTTGTACATCGACGCCTGAACGACGCTCTCGTCATCTGACAGCTAGGCGTCTCAAAGAGAGCGAGGGAGAACGAGAGATAGAGAGAGAGAATCCACGTACGCCTTGTTTATTTCCCCCTTCGCTTGCATTCGACAAGTAACAAGGAGCGAGAGAGACAGAGCACACACATCGCTGCAGATAGAGAGAGAGATAGAGAGAGAGAGAGAGAGAGAGAGAGAGAGAGAGAGAGAGAGAGAGAGAGAGAGAGAGGTAGAGAGAGAGAGAGAGAGAGGGAGAGAAAGAACGTGAAGACGTCGAGAATTGCCGACGATTTCAGACGCAAATTAGCGAGTACCTTTTCCTTTGAATTGAATCATCCGTTCGTTTTAGTGCCTTAGATTCTGAAGTCGACGTCGACATTCTCGACAGACTTCTAGCTGTGAGATTAGTGAAAAGCGCGCTTAAGTGAAGCAAGTTGTCCATTGTGGAGAGTGAGAATATTTTAACAATTATTAGCACTTGATTTGGGATAACTCATCCTCTTTTATTTTCTACTTAAAATGTTTCACTGAATTTCTTCGAGAAAAGTCTTGAAGAAGATTTTGAAATTTGAATTGAAACTGTCGACATTATCAATACAAAACCAAAATAAAAAAATAAAAATAAAACCAAAATAAACAGTAGTTTAATCCTAATGAGGTTCACAGAAGGGTGGACGAAATATTATTTTTCAAGACAAATTTTTTGTGAAAAGTCTTAATAGTTACATTTGAATTAACATCCAAACTAATAAAGGGGAAACCCCAAATGATTAATGAAGTGTATGTTAATAATATCTCTACATATTCCTGAGAGTTTAAGAACCATTTTAAAAGTTTATTCTTAATTTTATTACATCCACTTACAATTTGGAAGCAGTTGTAAAGTGCTGTCAGGTTTTGAAAATAACTACTGTTGGGATTTCTTGTTCTAAATTAGTTTTGTAGTGGTGCTTAACGTCGCACTGCTCTGCAACGAGGCTAATGGCGACGGATGAATGATTATGATGATGATTGGGAGATGATGATGAAGTATAGGTAAGGATGGAAGGTAGGAAAGAGGCAGTCGTGGCCTTAGTAGGGAACCTTCCCAGTAAATTCCACTAGTCTGAGGCCAAAAACTAGAATAAAATCAGTCACAGCCTCGTGTTCTGCAGAAGTTGCGTCCGCAAGTAGATATTTGCGATGTCAGTCCTCAACACCACAAGACCGTGAGCTAATATAATCTTATGGACGGAATCCAAATACATCTGAATCTGAGTCAAGTGATAAACAATCTTTGATGAGAGCTCATGTCTAGAGACAAATAGCTGTGAACTGCTTGAATAGACGATTCCATAAAGTATCTGAGAGGCTCTGGTTTCTAAGAAAATGTCACTTGCTGTTTGATATCCACCTACCTAATGTAGTGTGTCAACAATGAGTTACACACTACAATTCGAGAAAATAAGGAACACGACTGACCTCTGGTGGATTCTTTGGTACTATCCATAATGGAGGATTCAAAGGGTTTATTTATGTAAATAAATTATATAAAAATTGCTTTAGTTGTTTGTTATGGCTGAAGAAGTAAACTTGTAACTAAATCTAAATTTCAATTGTTTCTCCTTTTTCACTGCCCTATGGAAACACGAACATCAAAATAAAAAAGTGCATCTAAAAAGTTTCCTGCCAGAAGTGGCTCCATCACGTATCGCTTATTTGTTCGAATAGGTATCTGGAAATCAAACTGCCTGTGAATTATTTCAGAAACCAGAGCCACTCAGATACTTTATGGAACCGTCTATTTTCAAAATTAAATATGCATTGGAATCTACAAGACTCAAAATTGAAGAATTGCAACGGGGCTCACTTCTCTCCCCCAATGTCCTTGTTGAACGCGTGTAACGCCCCGCCACTGAGCAAACCGTCTTGACGCTTGAAGAATCGCGCACACACAGTTTCAATCATCCCCGCCAGATCGCGCGCTAATCGTCCCGCCGCGTCGTTTATTACATCATCCATGTTATTCTTCAATCGTCCGTGCCCAATCGCCGCGACGCGATGAAATATGCGGCGAGTAATTCGATTCATTTCCCGCCGCCGATGAAATTACGAAGATAGCGAATAACAACATGTTGTAATGTGGAACAAATTTCCAAGACGCTCCTCGACGAGGAAATCAAATGAAGCGGGGAAATTCTTCCAGCTTTGATTTCTCGGCGATTTGGGATTTTATTAACCCCCCCCCCCCCCGTGCCAGGAGAGGAAAACCAATAATTGGATCGCGAGTTTATTACTCCACTTGCTGTTTATGAGTGTGCAACAGTTTGTTATCAAATTACTAGCATTTCATTCCGTTTAAAAGGAAGATTTTCATTACTGTCAATAAGTACTAATGCTTTCAATAGTCTGCTAACCAGTAGTTAAGTTTTAAACGGTCATTCGAGGATTGGCAATATAGTCCTAATTGACTGTTTAAAAGTTAGCAAGTAAACCACTGACTCGTAGTTATAAATTATGTTCTGACTGTCACATGAGGTGTCTGACTTGTGTCAACTAGAGGAAATGGAGCAAGTTGGTTCAGGCAGTCCGGAGGCCCGGGTTCGACTCCCGCGGACTTCCTGACTGAGTTTATCTTGGATTCCCTCAGTCGAGAGGCAAATGAAGGGAAGGTTCCTTACCAAATAGGCCACCATCATCATCATTCATCCGGCAACATTGTCTAGTTGCAGAACAGTGCGACGGTAAACACACCTAAAATATTTTAAAATTCTACTTGAGAAATGAATTACGAGCAGTGCGCATGCGCGAGCTCGCTAATTCACAAGTTCTGAAAAAAATAATGATTTTACAAATGGTGGCAGATGTAGGATTTTTTTTTTAAATTACACTAAATATGTCTTTATACCGATGTCTTTGTTCTATACCATTGTAATAGATGAACACATTGTTTGTCATAAACATTTAAGAGCAATACACCCAAATTAGAATAATAAAAATCTAACACTTATGAAACTGTAAGAAACAAAATTAGCTACGTCGAATATAATTCAATGAATCTGAACAGTTGCATCTGTGTAATACTGGCAACCAACATGGCAGTGAATAGAAGACTCTGAGAACTCTGGGAACTCTGAGAACTCTGCGAACTCTGCGAACTCTGTGAAATCTGGGACTCTGAGATCTCTGCGAACACTGGGAACTCTGAGAACTCTGAGAACTTGAGAACTCTGAGTTCTCATCAAGAAGCAGTCAGGTGAAATTACCTCGAGTCGATATCACGTGACAAGACACGCGGAAAATCTGTCGGAAAATCACCGAGAAGGATGAGAAGGAGGGGGAAGGAGGGGGAAGGAGGGAGTAAATTATTGCCGATGTTTGAAGTATCGAAAAACTATGTTCCCGATATCGGTAAAGCTTTAGTTGGCGAGGACTGCCGGTCGTGCGTGCTACGAGCGGGTGTCCCGGGATGAGAACCCCCGGTCGTGTGTGCTACGAGCGGGTGTCCCGGGGAACTAAACGCTCGGATTGCAAGAAGTGGCTTGTTATTTGTCTACAACGACGAGTCTGCTTGCCGACGCGTCATTTGAGATCAACGTCGCATTGTTCTGCAGTCGTATGGAACTATCCCAGCAGCTGACGCTGTAAATGACAGATGACCTTTGTCCGCACTTTGTCAAGTCGGCGTCACTAATCCAGAAAAATAAATATTTTTCAAACTTTCAACAATGGGATTTTTATTCTTAATTTTACTTTAAAAACCGAGTGCAGTGGTAAAAAAACGCAATTCTGTCGACACTTTTATCTCATGAAATTCGGTCTTCACACATTCTATTGCCAACTGGGGCCCTATTCTAGAACTTTTAAATTCCCAGTTCTGATGTGACCGGATTCCATCGGAATGGAATTGGGAAAACGTTCTAGAATAGGTCTCCTGGCCTCGCTTCTTTCTCTCTCTACTCCTATTCTCTTAACATGCTCTTTCTCTCTTCTACACCAAATGCTTCATATCCTCCATATCATCTCTTACTTCAAGACTAATTTCATAACTACAATTCAATCTACAGTCTAATATAAATCTGCAAAATACTTATTTGTAGGACCAAACACTTTTCTAAGCCATCCAATACATATCTCGTGATCCTGCTTCTGTTATTGTCTGAATGTTATGTCTCATGTTAGTTATGTTACTTATGTTATGAGTGAGAGAGAAAGGCGATGAAAAGCCGCGTAATTTTCCACGCCGCGGCTCGTGTTGAATCTTCTGTGGGTTGACAACAGAGCGAAGATTGGACGATATTTCATCAGCCAGACGGAAAACACTTCTACAGGGACTTGGTTCAGTTTCAGAGTCCGCCTTTCAATACTCTGCTACATTTTAGACAGTTGATTAGGAACATATTGTCATGGCAACAACCAATGTGACATTCATTGAATGATCACTTCAACTTGACTTGGTTTCAGCAGATTATTGAATGACCCTTAGTTGTGCTTAACGTCGCACTGTTCTGCAGATGAATGATTATGATGATGATGAAGAATAGGTGAGGATGGACGGTGGGAAGGAGGCGGTCGTGGTCTATTAGTAGGGAACCTTCCCAGAACTGGCCTCTTTACTGAGAGAAACCAAGTAAAACCTCAATCAAAAATAACAAATTACTCAATTATATTTCGGAAAAGTCAGAAAAAAAGATTTTCTACGACTTTACGAAAGTATTTTTTATGTATATTCCATGTCGTGAAAGCCTGAACTATACATAATTAATGGGATGGTGTAATTATGGGTGTAAATACACTCGGCAAAACAAGAAATGGTCGCTCAAAAAAGTTGTATTAAATATCACGATCAGAAATCAGTCTATTGACAGTCTATTATCAGTCTATTGACAATAACCATCGTAATTGTTAAAGTGTACACGTGAGCTAATTTCAGCTTGATAAGAGGCACTGTCTGACATGTACACGAGGACTATCGAGAACAAGATGGCGCCTGTTCATCAGCTAATGGCCGCCATGTAATTGTTTGCTCTCGTGTTGTTACAGAAACACCGCCTTCTGGATGGAGCATTAGCTGATGACAAGGTAAAGCATGATGTTTGTCCGGGGGTGGGGGAGGGGGGGGGGGGGGTTGTTACACTCTTCCCGTTGCCAGCGTGTTCCCGCAGGATGGCAGGGATGATCACACACTGGAGTCATCAACATTTGCCGCTTGTTTTGGTAAACATAGCATATAGGTTAAACAGAACAAGATGGATTTAGGCTGAAAATTAAAACAATAACTCTTTAGGACTTTGACATTTTGCACGATCGCTGTGTATATTTTTCTCATGATTTATACATTTTTGGCGAAATAGGTCAAGAACTTAAAGAGTTATTTACACTTTTAGCTAATATTGAAATAGGTGCCTTATTTGATGCGTCGATAAAGTAAATGTCTCGGCAAAACATAAAATGGTGTGTGAATACATTTGAATGACTGGTAGTGATTTAGTTCACCTAAGAGTTAGATGACGAGTTAGCATAGAATACTTCTGTTGGTGTGATCAAATAATTGTCAGACAATCCGATTACTCCAAATACCGTTTTATCTTTTGTCGCGTGTACCTCGCCATGCTCGCTTACAAATGAATGTGTTTTGTATTCACCGCATGCTCGCTTGCCAACGCGCTTGAAACAAGCGCGTTGGCTTGTTGTTGTTGTGTTGTTGTTGATGAGGATGACGTCATCACGTGAAGGAAAGTGTTTATCTGCGCGCGCAGGCGATTAGCAAGTCGAAAAGAAAAGCGAAGAAAATCAACGAGGAAAACCCGACGATGCAAACTTTTCTTTTAAACAACTTTCTTCGGAAGAAAAGGCATTAAACTTAAAATAAAAAACACCGTCACGTGGCATTAAAGACGATGGATTAAAACATCGTGGCGGGAAAATTAAAGCGGAAAAGAGTTGTGTTTAAGCAAACGTAAACGAAGATCATTAGTCTGCTAAACCAGTAGTTAAGTTTTAAACGATCATTCGAGGATAGTCATTGGTTGTTGACATGGCAATTTAGTCCTAATTGATTGATTAAAAGTTAGCAAGGCATTGAAAAACTGACCCTTACTTTTCTTTGCAGTTTATAATATATACTGAGCAATACAAAATAATAAATTCAAAATAATCAGATGAAAACTGATAAGTAATGTTATTTCAACTGTCAACAAATAAAAATTATTTCATATCTTGGAAGATATTTTTTTAACGCAATCTAACATAATCTGCACAATGGCTTAATTGGTAAACCTCCCCTTAATTTTCATGTGAATTCTTACAAATTGATTATTTGGGTTTATAAACAACAAAACCCGTAAAATAATATTGCACAGTACAACATGTCCTAGCCTCAGCGGAAGCCACTTCCTTGCATCTGTGATGTTCATCAACCGAACTGAATGAACCTATTTGAATCCGTCCAAACATCGCTCTGATTCATCGACTACGATTTCCATCCCGACATCTCGCAACCCCGTCACATACATTTCCCAGCGCCATTTGTTATTCACCCATCACGCAAAAAATATTTCCAGTTTGACTGTTTCCCTGACAGCGCCGAGGAAGGAGTGAAATATTAAAGTCGGCCGGGATATTGTGAATAATGCAAGCTCCTCGTCTCACATGTCCCCCCTCCCCCCCACATCTCAAGACACGGGAATCCAGATGTGGATTATTTTCCATACAATCAATTTGAAAGTCAACGAGATGATACAGTCGCAGCTTCTTCTCTGGAGCCGGGAGAGATCTCAAGTCGCAGCTTCTTCTCTGGAGCCGGGAGAGATCTCGAGGCGCAGCTTCTTCTCTGGAGCCGGGAGAGATCTCAAGTCGCAGCTTCTTCTCTGGAGCCGGGAGAGATCTCGAGGCGCAGCTTCTTCTCTGGAGCCGGGAGAGATCTCGAGGCGCAGCTTCTTCTCTGGAGCCGGGAGAGATCTCAAGGCGCAGCTTCTTCTCTGGAGCCGGGAGAGATCTCGAGGCGCAGCTTCTTCTCTGGAGCCGGGAGAGATCTCGAGGCGCAGCTTCTTCTCTGGAGCAGGGAGAGATCTCGAGGCGCAGCTTCTTCTCTGGAGCCGGGAGAGATCTCAAGGCGCAGCTTCTTCTCTGGAGCCGGGAGAGATCTCGAGGCGCAGCTTCTTCTCTGGAGCCGGGAGAGATCTCGAGTCGCAGCTTCTTATCTGGAGCCGGGAGAGATCTCAAGTCGCAGCTTCTTCTCTGGAGCCGGGAGAGATCTCAAGTCGCAGCTTCTTCTCTGGAGCCGGGAGATATCTCAAGGCGCAGTTTCTTCTCTGGAGCCGGGAGAGGTCTCGAGTCGCAGCTTTTTCTCTGGAGCCGGGAGAGATCTCAAGGCGCAGCTTCTTCTCTGGAGCCGGGAGAGAACTCGAGGCGCAGCTTCCTCTCTGGAGCCGGGAGAGATCTCAAGGCGCAGCTTCTTCTCTGGAGCCGGGAGAGATCTCGAGTCGCAGCTTTTTCTCTGGAGCCGGGAGAGATCTCAAGGCGCAGCTTCTTCTCTGGAGCCGGGAGAGATCTCAAGGCGCAGCTTCTTCTCTGGAGCCGGGAGAGATCTCGAGGCGCAGCTTCCTCTCTGGAGCCGGGAGAGATCTCAAGGCGCAGCTTCTTCTCTGGAGCCGGGAGAGATCTCGAGTCGCAGCTTCTTCTCTGAAGCCGGGAGAGATCTCGAGGCGCAGCTTCTTCTCTGGAGCCGGGAGAGATCTCAAGTCGCAACTTCTTCTCTGGAGCCGGGAGAGATCTCGAGGCGCAGTTTCTTCTCTGGAGCCGGGAGAGATCTCGAGGCGCAGCTTCTTCTCTGGAGCCGGGAGAGATCTCGAGTCGCAGCTTCTTCTCTGGAGCCGGGAGAGATCTCGAGGCGCAGCTTCTTCTCTGGAGCCGGGAGAGATCTCGAGGCGCAGCTTCTTCTCTGGAGCCGGGAGAGATCTCGAGTCGCAGCTTCTTCTCTGGAGTCGGGAGAGATCTCGAGGCGCAGCTTTTTCTCTGGAGCCGGGAGAGATCTCAAGGCGCAGCTTCTTCTCTGGAGCCGGGAGAGATCTCGAGGCGCAGCTTCTTCTCTGGAGCCGGGAGAGATCTCGAGTCGCAGCTTCTTATCTGGAGCCGGGAGAGATCTCAAGGCGCAGCTTCTTCTCTGGAGCCGGGAGAGATCTCGAGGCGCAGCTTCTTCTCTGGAGCCGGGAGAGATCTCAAGGCGCAGCTTCTTCTCTGGAGCCGGGAGAGACCTCGAGTCGCAGCTTCTTCTCTGGAGCCGGGAGAGATCTCAAGACGCAGCTTCTTCTCTGGAGCCGGAAGAGATCTCAAGGCGCAGTTTCTTCTCTGGAGCCGGGAGAGATCTCGAGTCGCAGCTTCTTCTCTGAAGCCGGGAGAGATCTCAAGGCGCAGCTTCTTCTCTGGAGCCGGGAGAGATCTCGAGGCGCAGCTTCTTCTCTGGAGCCGGGAGAGATCTCGAGGCGCAGCTTCTTCTCTGGAGCCGGGAGAGATCTCGAGGCGCAGCTTCTTCTCTGGAGCCGGGAGAGATCTCGAGGCGCAACTTCTTCTCTGGAGCCGGGAGAGATCTCAAGGCGCAGCTTCTTCTCTGGAGCCGGGAGAGATCTCGAGTCGCAGCTTCTTCTCTGGAGCCGAGAGAGATCTCGAGGCGCAGCTTCTTCTCTGGAGCCGGGAGAGATCTCAAGGCGCAGCTTCTTCTCTGGAGCCGGGAGAGAACTCGAGGCGCAGCTTCCTCTCTGGAGCCGGGAGAGATCTCAAGGCGCAGCTTCTTCTCTGGAGCCGGGAGAGATCTCGAGTCGCAGCTTTTTCTCTGGAGCCGGGAGAGATCTCAAGGCGCAGCTTCTTCTCTGGAGCCGGGAGAGATCTCAAGGCGCAGCTTCTTCTCTGGAGCCGGGAGAGATCTCGAGGCGCAGCTTCCTCTCTGGAGCCGGGAGAGATCTCAAGGCGCAGCTTCTTCTCTGGAGCCGGGAGAGATCTCGAGTCGCAGCTTCTTCTCTGAAGCCGGGAGAGATCTCGAGGAGCAGCTTCTTCTCTGGAGCCGGGAGAGATCTCAAGTCGCAACTTCTTCTCTGGAGCCGGGAGAGATCTCGAGGCGCAGTTTCTTCTCTGGAGCCGGGAGAGATCTCGAGGCGCAGCTTCTTCTCTGGAGCCGGGAGAGATCTCGAGTCGCAGCTTCTTCTCTGGAGCCGGGAGAGATCTCGAGGCGCAGCTTCTTCTCTGGAGCCGGGAGAGATCTCGAGGCGCAGCTTCTTCTCTGGAGCCGGGAGAGATCTCGAGTCGCAGCTTCTTCTCTGGAGTCGGGAGAGATCTCGAGGCGCAGCTTTTTCTCTGGAGCCGGGAGAGATCTCAAGGCGCAGCTTCTTCTCTGGAGCCGGGAGAGATCTCGAGGCGCAGCTTCTTCTCTGGAGCCGGGAGAGATCTCGAGTCGCAGCTTCTTATCTGGAGCCGGGAGAGATCTCAAGGCGCAGCTTCTTCTCTGGAGCCGGGAGAGATCTCGAGGCGCAGCTTCTTCTCTGGAGCCGGGAGAGATCTCAAGGCGCAGCTTCTTCTCTGGAGCCGGGAGAGACCTCGAGTCGCAGCTTCTTCTCTGGAGCCGGGAGAGATCTCAAGACGCAGCTTCTTCTCTGGAGCCGGAAGAGATCTCAAGGCGCAGTTTCTTCTCTGGAGCCGGGAGAGATCTCGAGTCGCAGCTTCTTCTCTGAAGCCGGGAGAGATCTCAAGGCGCAGCTTCTTCTCTGGAGCCGGGAGAGATCTCGAGGCGCAGCTTCTTCTCTGGAGCCGGGAGAGATCTCGAGGCGCAGCTTCTTCTCTGGAGCCGGGAGAGATCTCGAGGCGCAGCTTCTTCTCTGGAGCCGGGAGAGATCTCGAGGCGCAACTTCTTCTCTGGAGCCGGGAGAGATCTCAAGGCGCAGCTTCTTCTCTGGAGCCGGGAGAGATCTCGAGTCGCAGCTTCTTCTCTGGAGCCGGGAGAGATCTCGAGGCGCAGCTTCTTCTCTGGAGCCGGGAGAGATCTCGAGGCGCAGCTTCTTCTCTGGAGCCGGGAGAGATCTCGAGGCGCAGCTTCTTCTCTGTGCCGGGAGAGATCTCGAGGCGCAGCTTCTTCTCTGGAGCCGGGAGAGATCTCGAGGCGCAGCTTCTTCTCTGGAGCCGGGAGAGATCTCGAGGCGCAGCTTCTTCTCTGGAGCCGGGAGAGATCTCGAGGCGCAGCTTCTTCTCTGGAGCCGGGAGAGATCTCGAGGCGCATCTTCTTCTCTGGAGCCGGGAGAGATCTCGAGGCGCAGCTTCTTCTCTGGAGCCGGGAGAGATCTCGAGGCGCAGCTTCTTCTCTGGAGCCGGAAGAGATCTCGAGGCGCAGCTTCTTCTCTGGAGCCGGGAGAGATCTCGAGGCGCAGCTTCTTCTCTGGAGCCGGGAGAGATCTCGAGGCGCAGCTTCTTCTCTGGAGCCGGGAGAGATCTCGAGGCGCAGCTTCTTCTCTGGAGCCGGGAGAGATCTCGAGGCGCAGCTTCTTCTCTGGAGCCGGGAGAGATCTCGAGGCGCAGCTTCTTCTCTGGAGCCGGAAGAGATCTCGAGGAGAATGTCTCGAACAAACTTTCAACCCCGAAGCAAGTGAAAGGTACAATGAAAGAACGCGGAGTCCATTAAAAAAAAATATTTTAAGGTGTAATCATGCAGTGATTTCTATGAGATTTCAGAATATACCCTCGGTTTTTAGAAAATATTGCCACCGAGTCTTGAAAAACGCAATTGAAATATGGATTTGATGGAAGATAGATACAAGTTTCAACATAAAACCTCGTTTATCTCAGTTTCATCCGAATGTGACTCATAGCGTTCTTTCCCTGCACCCTTCACGTGGAATTGTCAATCAAAATATCATATTGAACAAACTCAGAGTTGTTATATGAAGTTAATCACAATATACGAATCGAGAATAATCATCTATGGATGCTGTGTTTTGTAAAGGCTTTACGAAAGAGTCTGATTTTCCACATTTTACTAGAACCAAACAGCGGTGAGTTCAGAAACCAGAGCTACCCGAGATGCATTGATGGCAAGGTTCCTCGCTGCAGGTCACTACCGCCTCCTTCCCACC
>CAKOGZ010000102.1:0-17491 GCA_934045905.1 Leuctra nigra | reverse complement strand
ATTGCCTTCCGAGAATGAACAAAACTTTAACACAGGAGGTATAGGGAAATCATTGCGTTTTTGGCTTATAACTTCTAAAATAGCACACGTTGGTATTGTTTTCAATTTTTTCCCTAATAGGATATCCATATATCTACCAGAAAAAAAGTTTTTTGATCAAAGTTGGGACTACATAAAAATTAGATCTTCATTATTAGCATAAATTTGACACGATTTTACTTGTCTGCCATAAGATAACATGGGGAAGAAAACTCAATTTATCTCAAAAACTAGACACGAGAAGTGTTTAATTTTTTCAAGGATTGTGTATGGCATGATTATCAATAAGTAGACAAAAAATTATGAAAATCTGAGAACATGCCCGATTGGATGAGCCACCTTAAGCGTAATGATCACTGTTTTTTATATACTAAGAAAGAACGACGCTAAGTTGACAAACGGCAACTCTTGTTGGGAACTTAGTCATGACTAAAATATTAGAAACCATCAATTGAAAGCGAAGACAGGAAAATTGGAGACAAAATTCATTTTATTTTCATCCCTTAAGTATACAATTTCATGAATCATCTAAGCTGCATTATTTGTATCGTTTAAAGTAATCTTTCAGCTTGACACGCTGACGACGTTGCTCGACGCCCAGATGCTTGACGTCGAAAAGAGCAGCAAAGACGTCTGTCAGGAAATACAGCTCCTTCACTTCAACAATATGTATGGAACAGATACATCAATAAACACGTTTCTGTAAAGCATATGAATCTGTTGTACAATAAGCTATGGGAAAATTGCAGCAGTGAAGAGAAGTCATGTCCGTGTGAAATCCTTTCGAAATAAAAAAAAATTAACAAAGAGAGAAATTATATACATGATGAAGTGCATGCCCAAATGTTTGATATTGAAAAGTTCCAAAACATAATTACCTGTAAAAGTATTGGAAGGAAAGTAGTATATCTGCAAAAATATCGAAACCCGGGAAACAGCGTGTGTGTAGCAACCAACACCGCAGTACAGTCAGCAAGACACTAAAACAAAATTCACTCAAAAAGCGGCATTAAATATCTTGTTCTATTTATCAAAATAAACAACAACACGGTCATATGAAAAGCTGCATTGTGTACATCGTGCAGTCGAAGAGCTACGGTTCTAACAACAGCGTTGTTCAGGAGGGAGGGGGGAGGGGGGGTTTCACGATGTGACATAGTCACAAGGGAAGAATGCCAAGTGACTACACTGTGGCACCGTATTATCAACACACTCCACTGACATCGTGTTCATCGTGCAGTCGAAAAGCTACGGTTCAAACAACAGAGCTGTAGACTCTGCGCCACCGTATTATCAACACACTCCACTGACATCGTGTTCATCGTGCATTCGAAGAGCTACGGTTCTAACAACAGCGTTGTTCAGGAGGGAGGTGGGAGGGGGGGGGGGGGGGTTTCACGATGTGACATAGTCACAAGGGAAGAAGGCCAAGTGACTACACTGTGGCACCGTATTATCAACACACTCCACTGACATCGTGTTCATCGTGCAGTCGAAAAGCTACGGTTCAAACAACAGAGCTGTAGACTCTGCGCCACCGTATTATCAACACACTCCACTGACATCGTGTTCATCGTGCAGTCGAAAAGCTACGGTTCTAACAACAGCGTTGTTCAGGGGGGACGGGAGGGGGGGGGGGTCACGATTTGTGACATAGTCACATGGGAAGAAGGCCAAGTGACTTCACTGTGGCACCGTATTATCAACACACTCCACTGACATCGTGTTCATCGTGCAGTCGAAAAGCTACGGTTCAAACAACAGAGCTGTAGACTCTGCGCCACCGTATTATCAACACACTCCACTGACATCGTGTTCATCGTGCAGTCGAAGAGCTACGGTTCTAACAACAGCGTTGTTCAGGAGGGAGGGGGGAGGGGGGGGGGGGGTTTCACGATGTGACATAGTCACAAGGGAAGAAGGCCAAGTGACTACACTGTGGCACCGTATTATCAACACAATAGCACACATTGTGTACATCGTGCAGTCGAAGAGCTACGGTTGTAACAACAGCGTTGTTCACTGCAATACTATCAGACAGCTTACGGTACTGCGAAGTAACAAGACGGGACAACATCTGGAAGAGGAGAAACACCAGGATGTGACGACCATCGAGGATTAGAGGAGGAACACTGCAGGGATTCGACCCGCTGTCCTGAAGCAGCAGTTGACCAACCAGGATCATACCTGGAACAATGGAGAAACACTTTGTTATTTCCTGTTATTTCATTCACTGTTTGTTTAAATTTATTAGTGTTTTTGGGCATGCACTTCAATAAAACACAATTCAATACATCTCAAATGTTATCTTCAATTCAATAAGAAAGCAAGACCGCCAAGAACTTTGTTTTGGCAGAAGCATGAGCTCGAGTGAGTAGATTTGTTTGACGTTCGTGTTGCGGCGAAACTGTTATTCCACTGGTTCACCCTGTGATGGAAATTGGTTAGAAGTGCAGGTGCAGTTTCATTGGTCCCATCAAGTGTAGTGACAGCTGAAGAATCTGTGAACATTTTCTTTTAGTTCGATTAAGATATTTTGCAATACCGGATTGACGTTCTAATCTATACACTGAACTGGTGTCGAAGTGAGGACTCTTGAATCTCAGATTGTCTTCACTTGTGTCTGCAATCCATCTTCATTGTTCTGTGTCCAATGTGTAGCTGAGGCGAGATGGCTTCTGTACAGATGTTCAAATCTTATCATACAACCGCTTTTACATATCGCTTCAAACATTTGACTGCGATATTTTATTTCCGATTTCGTTGTTATAGTTACATGGCGATCATTACATCTTATACTTTGTCGTGCACCTTCTTTGTTGTAACAATGACCACAGGCGCGTAGGAAGGGGGGAATGGGGAAATATCCTCCCCCCCACCCCTTATGATTCAATTCCCCTCCCTATGCTCTTGTACATTTATATGTCAAGATAAAAAATATGCTTAAAAAGTAATAAAATCGCGTAGAAATTGACCAAATTCATGCCTGAAATTCCAAACATTTCCGGGGCTAAGAGCCCCGGACCCGCATTTTCCTGGGGGCCCTTCCCCAGACCCCCCTTGTCTTCGTAGACACTTATCTCCCGTTCAAGTTCTTTTACGATATTATTCCCTCCTGACAAATTTAGTTCCTACGCGCCTGAATGACCAGATGACAGATATACAACAGTTTGAAAAGAAACCAACTGTCCATCCACTTTAAATGGGAGAATGGGCTAAGCTACAAATTTTGTGAGGCTTTTCAAACTGTAGTTGTGATAAATTTCACCCACGTTGCGGTTCCCAAAGCTACAATACTAACATTGTGACTGAATTTTGCATGAATGAAGCCTTCAAAATGATAAATGTGAAGCATCAAAGACAATAGAAACTTTTAAAATGAACCTAGCTATTGGTTTTGCATAGATCACGTAATTATCCTACATAAATGATAAGTAACACTATCTATTGAGTACTTCCTATTGCTTGATGCATTTCATTCGTTTAATTTTAAAAGTGAGAGGCAAATGCAATATACGAATCTACAATTCCGTATTTTAAAGACAAATTTGGTCAAGATTCGGTTAAGAATAAATTAAGTCCTTTCATTGGCACTCTAGGAACAATTCCGATTTTTCTTTTATGAGTTTTGTAAATTTTTTCAAATACCATTTTGTTCTGTTAGTTTTTAAATAGTAATACGATATTCGTAGGCAATGAATATTTTCGATCCTCTAAAAAATTCTGGTAATAATCAAATCGTAGGTACCATAACTTATAGTACGATGAAGATATTTGAAATACTACCGAATTGACGTCCTGTACTCTAGGGACTGAACTGGTGTCGAACTGCAGCATCTTAAATGGAATCTGACTCTCATAACAAGGTGTCCTCTTCGTTTTATCACTCGAGTCAAATGCTTGGACAAACCATGGACCAGCGACATGTCGATGTTCCTTATAACTGTCACAACGAATCAGTTTAGGTTTTAGTTCGTCTTCCAATAGTATTGCTATGGTTACACTTACAATATAAGAATATGGCATTTTTGGTATTTTTGGTATCAAATACAATTATTACTTTTTCTCTGTTGTAAACAATGATTACTCCATTGTCTTCCGAGTTCTGAATTCAACCTGTATGATCAACAACAAGTTTGACCATAAGAAATGATGAAAAGTGAAAACGACTAATTATCACTACTTCAATTTGTATAGAAAATAAAATATGTGTGTTTTCCGTTGTATGCAAAATATTTTCTTTGTGGGGTAGAGCGGGGGGGGGAGGGGGGTTAGCTGGCGATGTCAAACAAGTGACAGTGTAATGTGCGTACCGTGAGGTACCCAAAACCACTTTCAGACCTCATTGAGCAGGGGGGGGGGAGGGTCCACCACGGCTGGCTCATGGTCTATAGCTATTGCTTTTGCATACTTAAATAATAAGTAGCTCTATCGATTGCAGTACTTCCTACCATAAAAAAACACTTCGTATAAAAATACCAGCCAAGTCTCTTCAACCAAAAAAAATATATGAAATCTAAAAATTCTGCACTGAAAGTAAAGATATCAAAAAATTTGCCAAGTCAAAACTTTATTTGAAAATCAAAAAATACTTGGCGCATCGTGTATATAAATTAGCTTAGAAGTATAGGCCAGATATAAAATATACATAAAATATACATATACATATAGTATACCTATAATGCCCTGAAAAATCGATGCGCCAAGTATTTTTTGATTTTCAAATAAAGTTTTGACTTGGCAAATTTTTTGATATCATTACTTTTCAGTGCAGAATTTTTAGATTGCATATATTTTTTTTAGTTGAAGGGACTTGGCTGGTATTTATACACGAAGTGTTTCTTTATGGGGATTCAATCTAGTTTGACAAATACATACATTTAAATTCTGTACTTCCCTAAAAAACCGTTCCAAACCGCCGGATGCTGGCAATGAATTGATGGATGACACACAATCCCTGTTGACCCTCCGTATAACTCCTGTTTGTCTCTTGCAGCATGGAGGAGTGCGAAGCGCTGGCGAGTCGGCTGGCGATCATGGTTCTGGGAGAGTTTGTCTGCATCGGCGAGAACCAATACCTCAAGAACAAGTTCTGTCAAGGATTCGGCGTGAATATTAAAATGACAGATCCTCCAATTGAAGAGGATCAAGCGGAGACCGTGAAGAGTGCGTTCGTGAAGATGTTCAACGCTGACCAATGTATTCTCAAAGATGAACGCCGTGTGAGTACAGCAGAGAGACTATTTGCTATGCTCGTGATTTCGTTGGTGACGAGTAGAATTGCCCCTAATATATTAAATGAGGGAGCGTAGCGAGCGTCACTTGTACCACGATGTAGAAAAAGGGACGCCATCTTTAAAATATAAGGTGGAAACTCTTCGAGTCTTTCCGCGATATCAGCAGGGGCGGATCTAAGAAGGGGCGATCGCCCCCCCCCCCCCCATGATTCCTCCTCCACCTTCTATTATAAGATCAGCAGGTTGATTTTTCATTTCGTCAAATTTACAAAAATATCGTAATCATGGCTTGTTTTGTGGCAAGGTTTAATTTTTGCTCTAAAGTGCCTTAAAACTAAATGTTTTTTCAATATTTCGAAAAAAATTGCCTTCGGCGATAGGCCTTTGGCGGATGAAAGCATGGGCTTCTACAGGGGTGACTGGAGGGGCAAGGATGTCAGGATAGCATACAAATTTCAAATTTGGTGGTGTTATATTTTACGTATAGTTTCATTTTCTAAACAAAAAACTCAGAAAATTAATTTCGAAGTGTCAACAAACCAAAAAGTAGTACTCTGCGGGGTAAGGTGGGGGCACTACCCCAAAGTGTCCAAGCTTAAAAAATAATGAATTGTTCAACAAAATACACCTAATAACGTCTCAAACTTTGATTCAAAGTGTCCAAAAACCAAAAAACGCCCTGCGGGGCAGAGTGGGGGGTTCGCCCCCCACACCCTCCTTAGCCCGTGGGACAATTGTTTTCCTTGCATTACCTCCACCCCCTGGCAAAAATTCTGCGGACGCCCGTGGGTGGGGATACCCCTAGACCCCCTTCATATTTTCCAAAATCGCCCCCTCCATGAAAAGAGGCTAGATCCGCCCCTGGATATCAGTTCCAATAGCACGATTATCAAGGTAACACTCACTCACAAGGTAACACCCATCGCGTAACACTCACTATCGCTAGGGCTCAAGTTGCAAATTAGCGATTTCTAAACCATTCTAATGCACATTAAAACACTCTTTAAACATTCAAAACATTCTTAAAACATTAAAACATTCTTATAACACTAGAGGGACCCGTCATGTAAAACATGACCAATGCGCACCAGTGGGGTATGCGTAAATTAGCATGAGTTGAAATATTTGGCAGCAGAGTGTGCGTTGTTGATAACTTTATAGTTATAATACACTACACACATAACGTCGTTAGCATGACTAAAATGCCCAACAGAATACGAAAATGAGTAACGAAGGAAAGTAATTTAACCATAACTATTATGGAAAAGCCATTTCAAATGAGTTTACAAAGTAAAACAAATTAATAGAAAAAACGCCAGCCTTTTTGCATTGTGGCGATTCATGATCCATAGAGGTGCTATCCCAGAAAGAAGGATAACTTAAAGTGTGGGGGTTGGGTTTCATTATATCTGTCTCTCCGAGGTAGAAGGGTGGAAATCAATTTTCTCAATTTTCTGTTGCACCCTTTTGGAATGATATAATCAAGCTCTTCCAATTACCATTTGACTGATGCCAATAAATACAGCTGTATTGAAATATTCTCTTACATTACCCCAACGCATTCAATTAAATAATTACCGATCACCCATTAGAACTGTAGCTGAAATTCTTCATTATAAATGTTCATTTTAAAGATTAGAATCTGATCATTTCACTGAACTGAAACTTGATGCTACAACAGCTGACTATTTCAGCCACTGGAAAATCCACATGTGTATTTTCTTAATATCTTATTACTACAGTACAGTTTATTCCTAAGCTGTTAATATAATTCTATTCTATTCTATTATGTTATATTATATTCTCATTACACATGTCCCCTTTTCAAAATTATGGTTTGATGAAGTCGGAAAACCTGGCTTATGAGCTCACCTCAAGAATAATTGAAATGGACTTCCGACCTTCTACTTCTAAAACACGGACAAACTATCAAGTTTACCCCATCTGCTTTTTCGATTATGACCGAATAGCAGAGAGGCATGTACGGTCACGTGACAGATGTCAACCAATGAGAGCACATTCTTCACGTTGCTATATTCTGCTTCACTTGATAGATTGTAAAAATTAAACATTGATGCTAAAAACAGTATCAATAGACACATTCCTTCAGTAACATGACACCACTAATAAGAAACGAAGGAAAAGTACATATTTAACAAAATAAAATATATTCAATTCAATCGGCTTTGGTTTGATGGTTTTCAGGTTCACGGCCTTATGTAACTCAAGAGAGAAGAAAATTTGAATATGTCAGTTTGAACGAAGCTGTCGGCATGACGTTTTCTATGTAAAGTAATTGATTTGACAGTAATTTTACATTAGAGTAGATTTGTTACAAATACAAAAGCATAAAGTGTGCGTCTTAGGTAAGTTTTGGTTATTTCTTTATTCACAAAAAGCAGAAGACGTAATTTTAGACATGTTTGGCAATGTAACGCCACCATCTTAGTTATAGTTTTCAATAAATACCAATGTCAAATCGAAGCGCGCAACCGTTCCTGACATACACACACACACACACACACACACACACACACACACACACACACACACACATACAGGTTTTGCTATCAAAGTGAGGTCTGTGAATACACACCGCCTATCCGAGACACGCCAAACTAAAGTAGCTACGAGCTTCGCTCCGTGAACTTTATCATTACAAAACATACCCTGATGACGAATATCGTATTCGTTTAGCCCTAGAGTTGATTTGTGTATGTAAACAATATCAATTACATTCGAGGTCTGTGAATTTCCCATATCATGTGAGGTCAGGTAAATACACACATGGGAAGTGAGATCTTCACACATAACCGTCATTTCGTAAGATCATGCCTTTCCGAGAGCATGATACACAAAAGCCGTTAGTGTGGAAGATTATACTAACTGGGGTCTCAATTTATAACGGTTTTGTGTATATCTGTAACTGCCCATACCATTCGAGGACAAACGTAGTCATACAAACAATTCATTGCAAATGCATCAAAGCTCTTTAGAGTTTTACAAGAAATAAAAAGTATATATTAATACTGTTCGTATTATTTTATTTCATTTGCCATCAAAACAATTGACAAATTATTTCAATGATACAGACAGATAATTTAAAAGAACGGTCCGGAGCTCCTGGCAGAGAGTTTAAAATATAAATAATATTTTAGTAATACGATTTTACTTCATGAATATAATGTAACTCACTTTGTATATGATTGAAAATAAACGAGATCATTATAATAGCAAACACAACCTTGTACATCTCTAATATCTATCCGAGCTCCCTGCAATGTTCTATCTCAAACACACAATGTGAATGCTAGAGAAAAACCGAGATCATTATAATAGCAAACACAACCATGTGCAAATCTAATATCTTTCCGAGCTCCCTGCAATGTTCTATCTCAAACACACAATGTGAATGCTAGAGAAAAACCGAGATCATTATAATAGCAAACACAACCATGTGCAAATCTAATATCTTTCCGAGCTCCCTGCAATGTTCTATCTCAAACACACAATGTGAATGCTGGAGAAAAACCGAGGTCATTATAATAGCAAACACAACCATGTGCAAATCTAATATCTTTCCGAGCTCCCTGCAATGTTCTATCTCAAACACACAATGTGAATGCTGGAGAAAAACCGAGGTCATTATAATAGCAAACACAACCATGTACATCTCTAATATATATCCGAGCTCCCTGCAATGTTCTATCTCAAACACACAATGTGAATGCTGGAGAAAAACCGAGGTCATTATAATAGCAAACACAACCATGTACATCTCTAATATATATCCGAGCTCCCTGCAATGTTCTATCTCAAACACACAATGTGAATGCTGGAGAAAAACCGAGGTCATTATAATAGCTAACACAACCATGCATCTCTAATATCTATCCGAGCTCCCTGCAATGTTCTATCTTAAACACACAATGTTAATGCTGGAGAAAAACCGAGGTCATTATAATAGCAAACACAACCATGCATCTCTAATATCTATCCGAGCTCCCTGCAATGTTCTATCTTAAACACACAATGTTAATGCTGGAGAAAAACCGAGATCTAGTGGAGCGGTCGCTCCACCCAGCCAAGTCGTACCGTACACTCACAGTCACTCAACATACCGTAAATGCCTAATAAACCGAGGAGCAGACCAAACACTTTTACTGTAAGCAACAACATGGCATTTTCGGCCTACTGGATCATAAAATTGGAAAATCTCACATTGTTGTGAAATATCTTAATTTCGAGCTATGGCCCACATCACTCCATATACTAAATTTGGGAACAATAGGTTATGCCATTTGCGTGCTAGAGGGCCGTGAAAACAGTGAAATTACACCCCTTTTAAAACCTATCTGATGATATCAGGAAACACCGCTATCACCGCCACAGCCTAAACGGCTTAGCCGATCGATCTGAAATTTTTACCACATGTGCACTTTTGGCGTCTGAGGTGCCTTTTTATAAATCAAACCGGTAGTCGCCATTTTGAAACCGGAAGTGACGTCATATCTCAAAAACGGCTTAACCGATCGGAACGAAATTTGCGCCAATCGATTCAGACGGTCCTCTTTATGAAATAACAATAGTTAAATTAAAGTTTTCTTATTACTGAAACCGGAAATGACGTCATAGTTTAGCGAAATCTGCTTAAATTCACTTCCCTTTATATAAAAACCAACTATATATTCAGAAGGCTTATAATGAAATATTAGTATTTATATACATATTAATACCTACAATGTGTAAGAGCTTTCAGCCGCCATTTTGAAAACCGGAAGTGATGCCATATCTCGAAAACGGCTGGACCTATTGGAACGATGCTTTCGCAATTCTTCATGGCATATCACTTTAAGTTTAAATTTAGCTCCAAACAATATTTTTTTAGTAACTAATTCGGAAATGGCGTATTTTTTTAAATGAATTAGCCATTGTTGCCCTAATAAGTTTTACAAGTTGTGTAAATAAACTAAAAAAATAAGTGATATCCCCATAAAAAACACTCCGTGTAAAAAAACAGCCAAGTCTCTTCAACTAAAAAAAAAATTATGAAATCTAAAAATTCTGCACTGAAACGTAGTGATATCAAAAAATGAGCCAAGTCAAAACTTTATTTGAAAATTAAAAAATACTTGGGGCATCGTTTTTTTAGGGCATTGTAGGTATAGGTACTATAAGTATATGTATTTATATCTAGCCTATACTTCGAAGCTATTTATATACACGATGCGCCAAGTATTTTTTAATTTTCAAATAAAGTTTTGACTTGGCTCATTTTTTGATATCACTACGTTTCAGTGCAGAATTTTTAGATTTCATAATTTTTTTTTAGTTGAAGAGACTTGGCTGTTTTTTTACACGGAGTGTTTTTTATGGTCATTATAATAGCAAACACAACCATGCATCTCTAATATCTATCCGAGCTCTCTGCAATGTTCTATCTCAAACACACAATGTTAATGCTGGAGAAAAACCGAGATCATTATAATAGCAAACACAACCATGTGCATCTCTAATATCTATCCGAGCTCTCTGCAATGTTCTATCTTAAACACACAATGTGAATGCTGGAGAAAAACCGAGGTCATTATAATAGCAAACACAACCATGTGCAAATCTAATATCTTTCCGAGCTCCCTGCAATGTTCTATCTTAAACACACAATGTGAATGCTGGAGAAAAACCGAGATCATTATAATAGCAAACACAACCATGTGCAACTCTAATATCTATCCGAGCTCCCTGCAATGTTCTATCTCAAACACACAATGTGAATGCTGGAGAAAAACCGAGGTCATTATAATAGCAAACACAACCATGTGCATCTCTAATATCTATCCGAGCTCCCTGCAATGTTCTATCTTAAACACACAATGTGAATGCTGGAGAAAAACCGAGGTCATTAGCAAACACAACCATGTTCATCTCTAATATCAAACCGATCTTCCTGCAATGAATCAGTAATCAATAAATAAATCTTAATCATTAGTGAGCAATCAATAATATCGTTATAAAATGCCGATATTTAATTATCCACAATTAAGAAATTGCACAAGTTAGACGCACATAATCTCTGAAAGTCCTCAACTGTTATATTTCATGAAGGCATTATTAAATTTAAATTGATTACAATTCCATGAAGAAATAAGCTAGGCGTTTGTTAACACACGGACAATCTATATCTATCCTTATTTATTATGCCTAGAGAGAACAAACTTACAGACCTCGGATCAACTCTACAGTTTCCCTTTACTATAAAAGACTATGGTAATTTATTACAAGATAGCTCAGTTCAACAATGCCTAGTAATTAAATTTAAATGCTAATTAACGAATTTTGGGGTAAACTAAAGTGAGTGTGGAACTTTCTAATAGGTGTTTTTCTGCCGCGTATATTTCACATACTACAATGTAGTTTCTTTAGAGCTGTAGTGTATCCCAGAGAACGCACATAGCGCATCATCTGAGGTCTTATATTTTGACCTTGAAGTAGAGGTTGCCATTTAAGCGACGTAAATCTGGCAATGTGTTTCATCTGTTATCGCCGTGCTCGGATTTCTTTAGTTGTGCGGAACATTTTAATAAAGATTTGATTCACTATGGCGTGTAAGAAAATTTGCGAACATTAACGGTCTATTTATATGAGGTCTTTCTCTAATGGAAAAAAATAATAAACTAATAGACTTCCTTTCTACCCGACCACCTTTTCTTCCACTTCCTATTAGAATCCACTTTATTTTTCACTTCCTCTTCTACACCATACCACTTCATCTCCACTTCTTCCACTTATGTTGTAACTTCTTCTCCCATTATTTCATCATATAGGTACGTGCGCACGGGTGTGGGGGAGGGTGGAATTGAATAGTCAAACAGTCCAAAATTCAGCTCTAAAGCTTACGTGCAAAATTGACTGATAAGATAAGATTTTAGCTTTCTTGAAATATTTCAGATTTTATGCCATAAGTACTACCAACGTTAGAGAAACACCGAATTGCACGCCAAGAGAGCATAAAGAATGGAATTATGGAAATATAATGGAAACAAAATTTGTCGGGAATATTGTTAACGCTACCACAGACAGACAAAAAGAGTTATCGAGCTCTGGTTTCCACTGTTTGATTCCCCTTCGACCCGTCTTACTGACTACAGGATAAAACACTAGTTTTCTTCTCTTTAAAGTACCAATATCCTCGAATGACGTGTTTTCTTCATTTTACTTGCTTCTCGGATAATTCCACACTAAAACGCTAATATCTCGGCCAATAGGTGAGCTATTTGAATTCCGCTAAGTTCACATTATTGTTCTAGGTCTATAGATAGTGAATCTATGGTCTGGGGACGCGGCAACTTATGAATTTGGAACAATTTTGACCAGGGGCCGGCCACCTCCATCTTCAAAAATTCACTCGATGCATTTTTCTAGTATTTTTTTTAGTTTTACATGGTTTTACTCTCGTTTTTAACTTCACAATATTATGTATATACTTTGATGTTAATTTTGTCTTCAAATTTAACTCTCAAATCGCCGAGATGGCATTTCCAATTCGTTTTTTTGCAATTTGGCGGCCGACATTTTGATATGGAGAATCGCCGTCTCCCGATTCGGAATCTACAACAAATTTGGGGTATACCACTCCAAAATTCAAGTCTCTTGTCCAAAAATTGAAAGAGCATGCAACATCTCGATGTAGCAAATTATCCGGAGCAATCCCCGTCTAGCCATCCTACGACTTGATCTTCGATGTGTTACACTTTACCATCTCGTTTAAATCCCTCAATTTCGTTCAATTACATCACAAATAGACTATATCTATTGGAAATATCTTCGGGATCAACAGTTTTCACATCGATTCTTATCAAAATTTGATCTTTTCACAAGGATTTGACAATTTTTATAATATATTGACTTTTCCAGGTAGGAAACTTGTCTCGGTTAAATTCATTTCCTTTGCAAAAAACACCCATCGTATTCAGCACATTTTCCGCGTTTTTCAAGGTACTGGTCCTGGTACTGGTGGTTTTCAAGGAGTTTCGTGGTGGGGTTTCAAATTTTCCGCGTATTTATTTTCGTAAAGTGATTAGTCAAAACCCGTTTTTCAACTTTTCTCCATTTTCTCGCAATCAAACCTGATAACAAAATATACAAATAGATCGGGCGTAAAATAGCGGACATATTTCTATTTTCCCGGGGTCAATCCAACAAATATTGACACTTTCCTTTTTCGGAAAACCTTATGCACACACATGTGGAAACTAAATTTGCCGGGAATATTGTTAACGCTACCACAGACCAGTGTTGGGGAAGTTCCTTTTTAAAACGATCTTTTTAAAAGTTCAGTTCACGTCCAAATATATGAACTTTTTAAAAGTTCAAGTTCTTTATTTTAAGCATGTGTAGTAAAAGTTCACGTTCCTTAAAAAAACGAATATAAGTTCTTTTAAAAGTTCTTATATGAAAAAAATTAACTATATTCCTACCTAGGTAAATGACAGGGTTAAATATCATAACAAAGAAACACATAATAAACTTCATAATGTTTTTTTTAATTTTATACATAGCCTAGCATATAATTTCTATATGTTATGAGTTAAAGAAACTTCGGAAATATTCGGATCGGCTCGGACTTTATTCCGATTCGACTGCTTAGTGCTCAGTAGGAAAGAGCGAACTTGATCGAAACGTTCGTGGTTAAAACGAACGTTTGACGTTCACGTTCTTTGTATACAAAAAAGAACGCGTTCGCTCCAAAGTTTGCCAAAAAAGTAACGCGTTCCTAGGAACGCGTTCTTTTTAAAAGTTCCCTCCCCAACACTGCCACAGACAGACAAACGAGTTATCAGGCTCTGGTTCCCTCTGCTCGATTCCCCGTCGTCCCGTCTAACTGACGTTAAAGGATAAAACAATCGATTTACCTATTTTCTTAAAGTACCAAAATCCTCGAATGGCGTGTTTTCTTTATTTTACTTGCTTCCTGGGACATCCAGAATACAAGTTAAGAATGAATGCCATCGTTGAGGCAACTGCTCCATAATTAGAAATAATAACATTTTCCTTAAAATGAACAATAAGACTTTTTCGAAATTCAATTCAAATGATAACTAGTTAGACAAAAATGTTTTATTCCTACTCAATTTTCCTCAAAACTTTGGCTGTGGGAAATTTTGCACATACGGATTAACAAAAAAATTCATTGCAATTAAATATAAAATACCTATATGCACACTGGGCAAAATAAAAAACGATTGTTGGACACATTTGAATGCCTTATTGTCAGGTTTCTTGACAATTCTCAATGATTTGTAATCATCATTGAATGAGAGATCACCTCACCTACTACTAGAGTGAGCCATAGACATTTTAGCCATTTTGCGTTGCACATTTTTGGATTGATGGAATCATGCTCTATCAATTGTCATTTGACTAATGTAGACACATACAGTTAGTATTGAAGTATTCTCTGACTCAGGGATAGAGATCACATAGAGTAAACTGGCTTCTGATAATGCGATCTTTATTTAAGTAAATCAGTTATTATGAGATAATTCTTTTGTTTTGCCGGGTGTACCTTGACCACTTGAAATAATTGATTCTGTTGTACCTATATAGAGTATATGAATATACGGCCATCGGTGCTCGCTTATCTACGCGTTACATTGGCGTTTTTCTCAAGTTATATTTTATATTTAATACTTTAGGTTATCACAAAACATTGTTGTTTCAACAAACACGATTCGTTCAAATCCCTCAATTTGGTTCAATTACATTGCAAACAAACGATATCTATTGGAAATGGCGTTGGGATCAATTGTTTTTATATCGATACCTGTAAAATTATTAAATGTATAACAATTATTATTCACACAATCACGTATTGCTAGACCGTAGGTTCATTATCCCGCACCTTTAACATGGGAATCCCGTCCTTATTAATATACACACAGAAGTCATTTCAGTTATTTGATGTTTTTTCACTTTCCTGACAACATTTTCAAAATCTGAGTTCATATTCGAATTCAGCGAGAAAATTGGAGTAAACCACTCTAAAATTCAACGGTCTACTTGCAAAAATGAGCGAGAAAGACCGATTTTAAAATTCATGAAATTGTTCAGATTAAAAGCCATAAGCCAAGCAACGTTCTAGCAACCCCGACCTTGCAAGTGAAGTCAACACAGAGAAAATAATTTTATTTGAACGATGATTACCGCTAATGAAAGCATTTCAGAGAAAAGTGTCTCAAACAAAAAAACACTCCCAATAGGCTACTGCATCGGGGAAAATATATATTTGACGAATCCTCCTCAAAACGAGGAGAGAAGAAACCTATGACTTCGAATGTAATTGATTCATATTGAGCATTACACATTTTGTGTGTGAGTGCTCACGCACGATTTTGTTATTTATTCTTGATATGTACCTATATTGTAATTTATCTTTAGTCTTTCTTTTTAATGCGTTTTTAATTGTATCTGTGACTTTTTGCTCAAGCTGGCAGTGGGGCACATGTTGTTACGGGACTTCGCTCTATTCCTACTGCCAGTAAATGCATGTATGATATGTATCCTATGTATGTATTATATCGTATATGAGTTCATGTGAACTCGAATTGATAATGAATTGAGCGTAACAAGGGGTGTGTGGCTGGGTAGTAGTATATTTACAAGCTTACTGGTACACCTGCCAATTACTGGTGCATTTTCCCTAGTTAATTACAATTATGACTTTTCCACAGATACTATAGCTTCTTGACTTTGTTGAATAGTTTGTTGAACCATTTTAATAAATGTAATTCATTTATTTGAAAACAAATAGACGTGCCCAACCCCCCTAAGAAATTACAGGGAGATAAATCAATGTGCCCCCCCCCCCCCCCCCCCCCCCCCCACCATAATATAAGTATTCATTCATCATACTCAATAAATTGTGCGACTTCGTAATATTCTTCATAAGAAACTATTGATTAAAATTCAATTATAAAATCAAAAATTATAAGCCAAAACGCATCGAAATGGTCCATATGAACTTCTGAAATTAATTTCTTTTGATTCTGGGGGGTTATCCCCCAAAACCCTACATTGAACTCAGACGTAAACGTTTTTCCCGAAAATAATGTATTTTCAGCTACTTTTGGGACATCTGACAACCAGGAGTGCCCCCCCCCCCCCCCTCCCCCTACAAAAAATATACTTCCGGCGCATCTGAGTATATTTATTCCAGCTATTATAAACGTATGCTCCTTATAGAACAAATTTACTATGATTTCATTTTATCTCAACATTTTCATATTAACAAATTTCCAATCTAGGCAAGAATCCTTAATTTACCATCATGCCAAACGTCATATTGACGCATTTTACACAAAACAAAATCATTGACAAGTGGTAAAATATTACAGCTAATAAGATAGAAACATGGTACATGTTATTTTCGATTTTAGATAACTCTTACCATATTATATTTTCTCAATTATATTCCCTCAAATATCAAAGTATGGTATACTAAAAAAATATAAAAAATTGCGGTTTTCTTGTAGTTTTTATGATAAAACTTTATTGTTGAATTGAATAAGGTGCTTGTCCGGTATAATCTCTGATTGCGTTCTTGTCCATACACAGCCACCGATTCATGAGGCATCTTAATTTAAAACACTGAAGTCTATAGCGTCTTGTGTAACACACAATTGTAATTATGACACAATCACAATCTTATTATTGTAATGTAAATATGTTTCATTTGAATCACATGTCACAGCACGTAAGGTTCATTATTCAGTACCATTGACATGGGAATCCCGCCCTTATTAATATAATAACACACACAGTTGCCATTTCAGTTATTTGATGTTTATTTACTTTCCTCACAACATTTTCAAAATCTGAGTTCATATTCGAAATCAGCGAGAAAATTGGAGTAAACCACTCTAAATTTCAACTGTCTACTTGCAAAAATGAGAGAGAAAGACCGATTTTAACATTCGTAAAATTGTTCAGATTTAATTCCATAGTAAAAACTTTAGAGCAACCTCGATCTTGCACGTGAAGTCAACGCAGAGAAAATAATGTTATTTGGACGATGATTACCGTTAATCCAAGCATTCTAGAGAAAAGTTTTTCAAACAAAAAACAGTCACAATAGGCTACTGCATCGGGGAAAAATATTGAATTTTACCAATGCTCTTCAAAGAGAGGAGAGAAAATATCTTTAGACCTCGGATAAT